>MU262014.1:0-81180 GCA_020310875.1 Ceratopteris richardii
CCATTGTTGAGGATACGCTTCTTCCTATTCAAAGATCATTTGTTACCAGATTGAGAGTTTCGTTTGCGAAATAATGTGGCTCCCGCTCAATGATAGACACATGTAATATGCAGCATTAGCAACTCTGCTACAAACAGATAACTTGTTGTTGTGTACATGCATGCGCGAATGAGGATAAAATGTGAAGCGACAAAAGATATAAGACTACAACAGGTCACTTTGAAACAAAAGATGTTCCGGGGTCTCGATGAGCTGGACGCGGAATTACTAGGGGTTAATAATGCTTTGCTGTTTGTTCTCGACGCCATTTCCAACTGCGCAAGACTTCGAGTGGCAAGCACTGCTTCGGGCATGACATCATGAAAGCTCTGAAATGCAGTGCTTCAATGGCAATGGAGCCAACAAACAATGACTCAACGGAGCCAACGGAGCCGGGAAAAATGACTCAGCATGCTTATCGTTGGCTGAAGAAGCTCCCACTGAAGTGGTATCCCGCTTCCATCTCGTCCGGCTTGAATGAGATGCCACATAAAGTCACCATTTTCAACTTCTGCCAAAGACTCAGTAGAAGCACAGAAGTTGGGAACAGATCTATCATCGTACAGCACTTTACCCATCTTCTCGGGGTCTCGACTCCTCTTTCCCCGCATAGGTGTGACTCCATGGCAACCATCTCAAGGGTTACTCAATCTTGAATCCCACAGAACATGAATTCTCTGCTCGATGCTGACATTTCCTAGAACAAAATTATCGAGGTTATTGATGCTCTTCCCAATGGGAAAAGTCCAGGTCCTCATGGCCTCACCAATGAGTTTTTCAAGTCCTTCAAGCATCAGGTGGCCACCCCACTGCGTCTGGTGTGGCATGAGGCTCTCTCCTTCGGCCCCCTCCATGTCTTAATAATGGTGTCATCAAGTTAATCCACAATAGGGGAGATAAGAACAAAATTGAAAACTGGCCGCCGATTACCATGCTCCAAATTGGATACAAGATAATTGCCAAGGTTATCGCCAACAGAATCTCTTGTCATTTAAAGTCATGGCTTTGTGAGGACCAAAAAGGTTTTATCAAAAGTAGATCTATACTTGAAGAAATTGTCGATATTTGGGAAGGCCTTGCGTTTGCTGAGGAGTCTCCACAAGATCTAGTATTCATTAAGATCGACTTCGACAAAGCATATGACAGATTGGAATGGGACTTTATTCTTCAATCACTGAAAGACCTTGGATGCAGCCAAAAGTTCACGAAGGTGGTTTCCACTCTTCTCGGAAACGCTTCAACTAGAATAAATATCAAAGATAAGCTCTCTGAGCCCATACGTTTAAAAAGATCTATCAGGCAAGGCTGCCCTCTAGCTTCACTACTCTTCGCTATCACCTCGAACGGCCTCAGTCGCCTATTAAAGCATCACATGGATGCTGGCAATCTCAAGGGTCTTTCCCTACCTCTAAATCAC
Source organism: Ceratopteris richardii (assembly GCA_020310875.1). Classification (NCBI taxonomy): domain Eukaryota; kingdom Viridiplantae; phylum Streptophyta; class Polypodiopsida; order Polypodiales; family Pteridaceae; genus Ceratopteris; species Ceratopteris richardii. The sequence goes on from MU262014.1 coordinate 1,457, forward strand.
AACCAAATGATTGCGAGACTCTTTGCCGATGACATGAATGCCTTTGTATATAACGATATGAACAACATTGAGGTATTCTAGAGTTGCCTCGACACCTTTTTGTGTGGCGTCAGGTTCAAAAATCAACCATGCTAAAATTGCTTTTAGAGCAATCCGCGGACCTCCACCCCAATTGATGTTAGATCAGGGGTGTCAAGTTATCCCTAGAAGTCAAGTCTTCTATCTCCTCGGCATTCCGATGGGCTTCAACATCACAATGGACCAATGATAGAATTGGGTGCTAGCCAAGCTGGATAGCAAACTAAATCATTGAAAAGGTGTGAAAGTCAACTTGGCACGGCATGCTATGGTTGTTAACACATTTATGCTTTCTACGACTATTTACTTTATCTCGTGTTGGAGACCTAAGGAGAAAGAGTTGGCCAAAGTGGAAAGAATCTACAGAAACTTCCTTTAGAAGGGGGACCCCAACAAGAGGGGGATTCCCAAAATCACTTGCATTAGCTCAAAAGGCTCAAGGGCTTGGGTATTTTGGATATCATTGGGTTGGCTGACAAGCTAGCGGCAAAATGACTTATCATGGCTTGGAGCAATAGTGAGTCCTCATGGGCTAAATTGATCTTCAAAAACATGGAAGACCTTACCATAGTTGGCCATCCTGGTTGGAAGGACATAGGGATTCTAATGCTTTTGTTCCCCCCCACCCCCACCCAGTGTCCCTTGAAGGCTCTAGCCTCATGTGTTCTTTATGGGAGAGTTGGAACAAGGCTAAACAATTCATCAGAATCAGTGACGAGTGGAAGTGGGCGGCTTTGATAAGACAAATGACTCTATCTGGTTCCCAATCAATGGCAATAAGGGGCTAGAGTCATGGAACCTCCAAACTGCAAAGCGATTATGGAATAAGGGGTTCAAACATTGGAAACAACTCTGGAAACAAGAGACCATCTAGTGGATTAGGTTCTGAGACTTAGACCCGAGATATAGGGTTACCCTCGATGAATGGAATCTTCTTCAAGGCAGGTGTTTAGTGTGGGACCATGCAACTACCCGCCTTCTCTGGAGTCACGATCTTCCTTGCTTGGAGGGCCTCAAATGGAGCAATGGTAAGAAAATATCCAGAATCCCCAACTTCAAAGAGAACTTAGATGTTCATCACACCCTTAACAAGAGGTGGTGCCTTTCTTGGACCAAACTTCGATGGGAACTAAAGTTCATGTCTATTTGGCACCCCTAAATGAGATAAAAAAGTCCGTTCTCATGTGGCAAATCTTGCATAAGGAAATCTGAAGTGGTATCCCCCTCCCATCTCCTCCGGCTTGAATGAGATGCCACATAAAGTCCCCATTTTCAACTTTTGCGAAAGACTCAGTAGAAGCACAGAAGTTCAGAAGAGATCTATCATCGTAGAGCACTTTACCCATCTTCTCGGGGTCTCGACTCCTCTTTCCCCGCATAGGTGTGACTCCATGGCAACCATCTCAAGGGTTACTCAATCTAGAATCCCACAGAACATGAATTCTCTGCTGGATGCTAACATTTCTGAGAACAAGATTATGGAGGTTATTGATGCTCTTCCCAATGGGAAAAGTCCGGGTCCTGATGGCCTCACCAATGAGTTTTTCAAGTCCTTCAAGCATCAGGTGGCCACCCCATTGTGTCTGGTGCGGCATGAGGCTCTCTCCTTCGGCCCCCTCCATGTCTTAATAATGGTGTCATCATTTTATCCACAAAAGGGGAGATAAGAATAAAATTGAAAACTGGTCACCGATTACCATGCTCCAAACTCGATACAAGATAATTGCCAAGGTTATCGCCAACAAAATCTCTTTTCAATTAAAGTCATGGCTTTGTGAGGACCAAAAAGGTTTTATCAAAGGCAGATCTATACTTGAAGCAATTGTCGATATTTGGGAAGGCCTTGCGTTTGCTGAGGAGTCTACACAAGATCTAGTATTCATTAAGATCGACTTCGACAAAGCATATGACAGATTGGAATGGGACTTTATTCCTCAATCACTAAAAGACCTTGGATGCAGCAAAAAGTTCATGAAGATGGTTTCCACTCTTCTCAGAAATGCTTCAACTATAATAAATCTCAACAGTAAGCTCTCTGAGCCCATACGTTTAAACAGATCTATCAGGCAAGGCTGCCCTCTGGCTTCACTACTCTTCGCTATTGCGTCGAATGGCCTTAGTCGCCGATTAAAGCATCACATGGATGCTAGCTATCTCAAGGGTCTTTCCCTACCTCTAAATCATGGCCAAATGATTGCGAGACTCTTTCTCAATGACATGAATGCCTTTGTACATAACGATATGAATAGCATTGAGGTGTTTCGGAGTTGCCTCGACACCTTTTGTGTGGTGTCAGGTTCAAAAATCAACCATGCTAAAGCTAATTTCAGAGCAATACCCGGACCTCCACCCCAATTGTTGTTAGATCAGGTGTGTTAAGTTATCCCTAGAGGTCAAGTCTTCCATCTCCTCGGCATTCCGATGGGCTTCGACATCACAATAGACCAACAATAGAACTGGGTGCTAGCCAACCTGGATAGCAAACTAAATCATTAGAAAGGTATGGAAGTCAACTTGGTAGGGAATGCTATGGTTGTTAACACATTTATGCTTTCTATGACTATTTACTTTATCTCGTGTTGGAGACCTAAGGAGAAAGAGTTGGCCAAAGTGGAAACAATCTGCAAAAACTTCCTTTGGACTGGGGACCCCAACAAGAGAGGGATTCCCAAAATCAAATGGGAAACTTGCATTAGCTTGAAAGACTCAAGGGGCTTGGGTATTTTTGATATCGTTGGGTTGGCTGACAAGCTGGTGACAAAATGGCTTATCAAGGCTTGGAGCAATAGTGAGTCCTGGGCTAATTGATCTTCAAAAACATGGAAGACCTTACCTTAGTTGGCCATCCTGGTTCGAATGACATACGGATTCTCATGCTTTTGTTCTCCCCCCACCCGGTGTCCCCTAAAGGCTCTAGCCTCGTGTGTTATTTATGGGAGAGTTGGAACAAGGCCAAACAATTCATCAGAATCAGTGATGAGTGGAAGTGGGCGGCCTGGATAAAACAAACTGACTCTATCTGGTTTTCGATCAGCGGCATTAGGGGGGTGGAGTCATGCAACCTCCAAATTGCAAAGCGGTTATGGAACAAGGGGTTCAAACATTGGAAACAGCTCTGGAAACAAGAGACTAGCTTGTTGATTAGGTTCGAAGACTTAGACCCTAGATATAGAGTTACCCTCGAGGAATGGACTCTTCTTCAAGGCGGGTGTTTAGTGTGGGACCGCACAACTACCCGCCTTCTCTGTGGTCAGCATTTTCCTTGCTTGGAGGGCCTCAAATGGAGCAATGGTAAGAAAATATACAGAATCCCCAGCTTCAAAGAGAACATAGATGTTCATCACACCCTTAACAAGAGGTGGTGCCTTTCTTGGGCCAAACTTCGATGCGAAGTTAAGTTCATGTCTATTTGGCACCCCCTAATTGAGATCAAAAAGTCCGTTCTCATGTGGGAGATCTTGCATAAGAGAATCTGGTTGAATGCAATGGCTAACAAAATCTATGGTGTGCCGCCATGGTGCAAGCATTGCCATCGATGCATCGAAGATTTAGTTCACGTGTTCTTCGATTGCCCCAAGTCCCGTGATATTTGGCATCATGTGACTCAGGTATCGAGACTCACAAACCAAATCAATTGGCAACAGGCGATGTTGGGTGAGACGGTCGGCTGCTCATCGAGGCTACGGACACTACAACATATCGAGGGTATACCGAGGAAAATGAACGGGCACAATTTTTTCGCGACGTCGGTGTTATGGTCGGTATGCGCATCAAAAACATAACGCTATCGGAGCTCTCCGACAACGCCCGTATGGGCACCTATATGGGTGTCGATATATGCATCAGTATGAGCGTCGGTCTAATGTCCGTTGCATATGTTGGGTGTACCGACACCCATACCACCGACTCTACTGGGCGTACCGACGCCCATATCGACGACCATATCTGCACAAATTTTTTTGGGCAGAGTGTGTTGTCTATTGCTACAACATGATGTTGTTTAGCAAAAGACAATACACTCTACCCAACTCTATACCAAGTACATGTGTTATGTACTCTAATGGCAACCAAAACATGATTTTATATGAGCAAAAATGAACCATGAATCATGTACAAAAAGTTATATATTCCATCAATGAAAGATGTACAAGAGTGTGACAAAGCACTTCCATATAGGAATGGAATAGAAAATTATGGTACATCATTGCCACATAGGAGTGTAATACAAAATTGTGGCAATGTGAAAAAGCACTTCCATATAGGAATCAAATACAAACTTATAGTACATCATTGCCACATAGGAGTGTAATACAAAATTGTGGCAAAGCATATATGTAAGGGAATCAAAACATTTACACCTGCAATCTTGCAACAAAGCATGTGTAAAATGAGACTAATTGACATGACATTTATAAAAAACAACTAAAAATACAAAACCAAGCTATAAGTTTACCTAATCATAGAATATTCTCCCATGAAATGATTGCACCACGTCCCTCTAAGTTTTGCAACAGTGCGACCAATCCATGACGATTTCCGTAAGATTCTTTGGTTCCCATCGGAGGACGACCCACTTCCAACTCCTATAATAAATACGCAAAATGTTAGATGAACATACATGATGTGCTGAACACAAACAAATTCAATAATTAACATGATACTTACAAATTGGTAGCACATACTGTCGTATCCGCCGCTACCTAAATGCGACGTTCCGACCGTATCCAAACGTGTGGCCGCCGCATCTCTTTGTTGACGATATCGATAAGGACTATGTTGCTGCTCCTACTGAATCGATTCCCACTCTTCAAAATCTAACCACGCAGGCTTTGGTAAGCCTACTTTAAAAGCATCGCGAGCTTCGGATGGTCGATGAGACATCACCTCGCGTGCCATATGCTGAATCCATTCCCAACTCACAATAAGATTCCCAGGTTCTGGCCAGTACTCTTCATATATCGATTGTGTGATATTGTTTTTAGAATTCCCATCCTGTTCGATCCATTTTAGCATTACAGAATGTCCAAACTCTATGGAGCAAAGTTGTCGAATGCCCTGACGCATTGACTTCCTGGCTACATCCATGACTGGAGCTCCATTACGTATATGATATATTTTGTAGTCGTCATGGTCATGCGCTCCCCAAGGTGTACCTGGAGATCCCATCTGATCCAATGTGAAGATCCCATATGATCCAATGTGTGTATGCATATGCATGTGTGTATGCATATGCATGTTTGTCATATGCATTGTTTATGCATATGCATTGTGTATGCATATGCATTCTGCATGCATATGCATTGTGTATGCATATGCATTGTGTATGCATATGCATGTTTGTATGCATATGCATGTGTGCATGCATATGCATTGTGTGTATGCATATGCATTGTGTGCATATGCATTTGTGTATGCATATGCATTTTTGTATGCATATGCATATGTGTATGCATATGCATATGTGTATGCATATGCATATGTGTATGCATATGCATATGTGTATGCATATGCATTTGTGTGTATGCATATGCATGTGTGCATGTGTGTATGTGTGTATGCATATGCATATGCATGTGTGCATGTGTGTATGCATATGCATGTGTGTACGCATATGCATTATGCATGTGTATGTGTGCATGTGTGTATGTGTGTATGCATATGCATGTGTGTATGCATATGCATGTGTGTATGCATATGCATGTGTAGGTGTGTATGCATATGCATTGTTTCTATGCATATGCATGCATGTATGCATATGCATTGTGTGTATGCATATGCATTGTGTGTATGCATATGCATTGTGTGTATGCATATGCATTTGTATGCATATGCATGTGTGTATGCATATGCATTTGTGTATGCATATACATTTGTGTGTATGCATATGCATGTGTGTATGCATAGGCATTGTGTGTATGCATATGCATATGCATTTGTGTGTATGCATATGCATGTATGTATGCATATGCATGTGTGTATGCATATGCGTTGTGTGTATGCATATGCATGTGTGCATGTGTGTATGCATATGCATGTGTGTATGCATATGCATGTGTGCATGTGTGTATGTGTGTATGCATATGCATATGCATTGTGTGTATGCATATGCATTGTGTGTATGCATATGCATTTGTGTATGCATATGCATTTCTGTGTATGCATATGCATTTGTGTGTATGCATATGCATTTGTGTGTATGCATATGCATTTGTGTGTATGCATATGCATTTGTGTGTATGTATATGCATTTGTGTATGCATATGCATGTGTGTAAGCATATGCATGTTTGTATGCATATATATGTGTGTATGCATATGCATGTGTGTATGAATATGCATGTGTGTATGCATATGCATGTGCATGTGTATGTATATGCATGTGTGTATGCATATGCATATGCATGTGTAGGCATATGCATATGCAATATATGCATATGCATGTGTGTATGCATATGCATATGCATGTGTATGCATATGCATATGCATGTGTATGCATATGCATATGCATGTGTATGCATATGCATGTGTATGCATATGCATATGCATGTGTATGCATATGCATGTTTGTATGCATATGAATGTGTGTATGCATATGCAAGTTTGTATGCATATGAATGTGTGTATGCATATGCATTTGTGTGTATGCATATGCGTTTGTGTATGCATATACATGTTTGTATGCATATGCATGTGTGTATGCATATGCATGTGTGTATGCATATGCATGTGTGTATGCATATGCATGTGTGTATGCATATGCATGTGTGTATGCATATGCATGTGTGTATGCATATGCATGTGTGTATGCATATGCATGTGCATGTGTATGCAACATCTGTGTATGCATATGCATATGCATGTGTATTTATTATATGCATGTGCGTATGCATATGCATGTGTGTATGCATATGCAGGTGTGTATGCATATGCATGTGTGTATGCATATGCATGTGTGTATGCATATGCATATTTGTATGCATATGAATCTGTGTATGCATATGCTTTGTGTATGTGTGTATGCATATGCATTCTGTGTATGCATATGAATTGTGTGTATCCATATGCATTTGTGTATGCATATGCATTTGTGTATGCATATGCATTTGTGTATGCATATGCATTTGTGTGCATATGCATGTGTGTATGCATATGCATGTTTGTATGCATATGCATGTGTGTATGTATATGCATGTGCATGTGTATGCATATGCATGTGCATGTGTGTGCATATGCATGTGTGTATGCATATGCATATGCATGTGTATGCATATGCATATGCATGTGTATGTATTATATGCATGTGTGTATGCATATGCATATGCATGATTGTATGCATATGCATGTTTGTATGCATATGAATGTGTGTATGCATATGCATTGTGTATGTGTGTATGCATATGCATTGTGTGTATGCATATGCATTGTGTGTATGGATATGCATTTGTGTATACATATGCATTTGTGCGTATGCATATGCATTTGTGTATGCATATGCATGTGTGTATGCATATGCATGTTTGTATGCATATGCATGTGTGTATGCATATGCATGTGTGTATGCATATGCATGTGTGTATGCATATGCATGTGCATGTGTGTATGCATATGCATATGCATATGCATGTGTATGCATATGCATATGCATATGCATATGCATGTGTATGTATTATATGCATGTGTGTATGCATATGCATGTGTATGGATATGCATGTGTATGCATATGCATGTGTATGCATATGCATGTTTGTATGCATATGAATGTGTGTATGCATATGCATTGTGTATGTGTGTATGGATATGCATTGTGTGTATGCATATGCATGTGCATGTGTATGCATATGCATGTGCATGTGTATGCATATGCATGTGTATGCATATGCATGTGTATGCATATGCATGTGTGTATGCATATGCATATGCATATGCGTGTGTATGTATTATATGCATGCCTCTATGCATATGCATATGCATGTGTATGCATGTGCATGTGTGTATGCATATGCATGTTTGTATGCATATGAATGTGTGTATGCATATGCATTGTGTATGTGTGTATGTATATGCATTGTTTGTATGCATATGCATAGGTGTATGCATATGCATGTGTGTATGCATATGCATGTGTATGTGTATGCATATGCATGTGTGTATGCATATGCATATGCATGTGTGTATGCATATGCATATTTATGTGTATGCATATGCATGTTTATATGCATATAAATGTGGGTATGCATATGCATTGTGTATGTGTGTATGCATATGCATGTGTCTATGCATATGCATGTGTGTATGCATATGCATGTGTGTATGTGTGTATGGATATGCATGTGTGTGTTTATACATATGTGAGTGTGTATGTATATGTATCTCTCTCTCTCTATGTCAATAAAAAACAAAACAATGACTTACATCGATGTAATTGTTTGAATCGTGGTCGTCAAAGTCCACTGTAAGTTGTCTTTCATCGAATTTCCAAAGACTTGATCCAAAATCTCTTGCAAAATTAAAGTGAGAAGATATAAGAAAAGCAAAAACATAAAAAAAGAAAAAAGAGTGCTACAGTATGTGCGATATACTTACCAAAACTTAAGATCTGCAAAGATAGAGTGTGCTTAGATCTAGAGAGAGAGAGAGAGGGAGGGGGAGAGAGAGAGAGGGGGAGGGGAGAGAGAGAGAGAGGGAGGGGGTGAGAGAGAGAGAGGGAAGGAGAGAGAGAGAGGGAAGGAGAGAGAGAGAGGGAAGGAGAGAGAGAGAGAGAAAGAGAGAAACATTGACAAACAGAGATATGTTGCTCGCATGTGCAAAGTGGACAATCGAAGATCTAAGTTCAAAACGCCTGAAATGTCGAATGTTTGCTCTCAGGCCCGATTAAAAACCGTGTGTCGATATGAGCATCGGTATAAGCGTCGATAATTACCAGTAACTTCTTGATGCTCATACCGACGCAGTTGTTCTGATGCTAAGCGGATTTCCCAAATCTTCCGAGGGTCTTACCGACACCAACGCGGACCGTCGGTATGCCGAATGTCGGTATACCCTTGGTATGTTGTAGTGGGAATGGCATTAGGGGTGAGACTCTTTGGAAGATTTGGAGGGAGTGATGTGCTATCAATTTTGACCAAACTCCAAAGGAATGGTTGATTGAGAAATCCTTGTTTCTTTTAGGTAAAAGAATCTCCCGAGATAAGAGATCTCCACCGTTTAGACATCACTATATTTATCTCCTAGAAAACAACAAGTTGAAACCCAAATGGGTCTCACATGAGGGAGATGATAGATTTGTCGGCCTCATTCGTAATGCCTACTAGCTTGCCATACTCCTCCCCTGCATTGTGGGATTTGGGGGGTCCCATGGGAACTTGTCCCATTCACTTGTAACTTTTCTTCTTTATTTTAATTAAAGTTCGCAAGATTAGGCTAAGCCGAACTTCCTTTTATTGAAAAAAAAAGACTCAGGAGAAGCATATTTCAAGTACCAGATTTTAACCAAAGCAATGACACTTTGACTATCACTAAGCAAACAAGGTACATGCTGAGGTAAACCCATATCACAAGCAAGACGAGAAAGCCACAATGCTTCCTTACATGCCTCACTTGCTATTACATACTATGCTTCTATGGTGGAAACAACTATACATTCTTGAAGATGAGATCTCTAAGAGATAGCAGCTCCAGCAAAATGAAAAATTTACCGTGATGTAGACTTACGATTGTCTACACAACTAACATAGTCAGAATTTATGTAACCAATAATGGATGCTTTCCCTCTACCTAAGCATAGAAAATTGTCCTTAGTGCCACTCAGATATCAAGTTTGGACAAAGAGGACACCATTTTAAATTTCTGCAAGTGTAGTAAACTAGCAAAATTCAAATGACAAAAGCATGCATGCCAAAGCTTTGCATTTGACATAGCCTGAGAATTATGTACTACACATGCTGAATCATTCACAGATTTTTCATAGTCTATGAGCTTATACAACGCACAACATAAAATGCCACAAGTAACAATCACGTTGCCATTTGGCAGATTATGAACTGTATATCTATCATCAATAAATTTCACAACCAAGGCAATCTTGGCTAAAGCTGAAACTGATAACATATTATTCTTGATCTGTGTCACAAATAAAGCATCCAACAATGTAAAAGAAGTACCATCAACAGTAGTCAGAATGATCTTACCAACTCCCATGATAGGATAAGAGGAGTTGTTAGTGCACGTGACAGTATTCCCTGTAGGGGCACACTCGAGTGAAGTGAAGAAACTGCATTGCGAGTTAATATGTTTGATTGCCCCACTATCAAAGTACCAAACATCTGAGTCTACTATAGACATACACTATTCATAAGAAGATGGGTCAAAACTGCAAACAGTAGCAAATGCCCATTCTTCATTCTACACTAGATTAGTAGACTTTGTTTTCAATGTAGAGGCCTCTACAACAATGAGCCTCTTTTTTATTTGCTTCTTTTGCAGCGAGTTTTGGACAATTCTTTATGACATGATCATTTGCTTTAGAGTACTTGCAAAATAGTTTTTGCTCTTCTGTTCTCTTATCTTCTCTGTGATCCTTCTTTGATTGTGGAAAACTACCAGATTTTTGCTTACTAGTAGAAGAGCTCGAGTTACCTTTGCCCTTCTAACTAGCCAAGAAACCTTGATCTACAACACACTTAATGGACTTGTTCTACCTCGACAGATCTTCTTACAACAAAACAGAAACTAACTCCTCAAATGCCACTACAAGGAATACGGGCGTATAGCGACAGTTAAGGTGACATAATTTCGTTGCTATAAAATTGCAACATGCATCGTAATGAGCGTCACGCGTGTGTCGATTAAACGATGAACCAAAGGATGTTTTTTGCGACTTGTCGCACGACGGGGTCTGTGAGGCTCCCATACAGCATCGCTAACACGACGGTTTTAAATAGCGTCGCATAATCCATGCTTTGTTACGTCACATACACTTATACACTTATACATGATGAAGATGCACTTTAACACATATACACATATACACATGCACATACACACACATATATACACATAGATACATGTGCACATACACTTAGACATACACACATATACACATGCATATGCACAAACATTTCTACAACCACATAAAAAGACTTACATGCATGCATTACTGCATATATATATATATATATATATATATATATATATATATATATATATATATATATATATATATATATATATATATATATATATACACACACACATACACACATTAACATATACGCAAATACATGTATATGCACATCCACATGCATGCACATGGATGCAAATGGAAATGCATCCACATACACATGCATGTGGAATACATATACACATGCATATACATACATTATACACATATATACACATGTATATGCACATAAGTACACACACATATACACATGCACACACACATGCACACACCTCCATATACACATATACATGCACATACACACATATACACATAGAGTTACACATATAAATGCACATACATATACACACATATACACATGCACATGCACATACTCATACACACATATACACTTACACATGCACATGCACATGCACATACTCATACACACATATACACTTACACATGCACATGCACATACATACAGATACACACACATACACATGCACATACATACATATACACACACATACATATACACTTAGGTACACACATATGAATGAATTATATAATTAAAGTATTAAAACACATATACACATGCACACACACATACACATACCTACATATACACATATACATGCACATACACACATATACACATAGAGTTATACATATACATGCACATACATATACACACATACACATGCACATGTACATACTCATACACACATATACACTTACACATGCACATGCACATACATACATATACACACACATACACAATCACATAAATACATATACACACATACATATACACTGAGGTACACACATATGAATGAATTATATAATTAAAGTATTAAAACACATATACACATGCACATACCTACATATACACATATACATGCACAAACACACATATACACATAGAGTTACACATATACATGCACATACATATACAACCACATACACATGCACATGCACATACTCATAGACACATATACACTTACACATGCACATGCACATACATACATATACACACAAATACACATGCACATACATACATATACACACACATACATATACACTTAGGTACACACATATGAATGAATTATATAATTAAAGTATTAAAACACATGCTTAATATAAACAATAATAACAATCAATAGAACAAAACTCTTCATTACTTAATACCATACACACAATTCAAAACATAACTGAAATGAAAAATATATATATATATATATATATATATATATATATATATATATATATATATATATATATATATATATATATATATATATATATATATATATATATATATATATATATATATATATATATATCAATGTAAATACAGATAATCCAATGTCATAATCAACTAAAATCCTAATCATCATCATCATGATCATCATCATCAGCAATATCATGATCATCCTGATCTTCGTCATCCTCATCGTCATGATCACCCTGAGACGATCGAGATCGTCCCTCCTGTGTCTCTCTCTCCACCTCATCCATATTTGTCTCTCCATAATACTCCTGTATTACATATAACAAACATAAATAAATAAAACAATTAAACCATTCATAAAAATAAAATAATTATATAAAATTGAATAATACTCACAAATGCATTAGGATGACCTTGTAATACTCGCTCAAATGCCGATATCCAAAATGTGTAGCATGCTAGATCTCATGTTTTGTCGGATATTGGCCGTACTCCTTCCACTGCATTGAAACAAATAAAAACGATTAGTTGCTTGCATTTTAACTAAAATAAAAAATATACTCACAATAACACATATACTTACAAATGTAGCTACAAAACCATTATGGCCCATTTGGCCTAGGTGCGATGTGTGGCCCGACTCCACTCTCTTCTTTGCAGTAGCCTGTTTATTTAAGAAAAAAAATACATAAATTAAATGTAAAAAATTACTAAAATATATAAAAATTATAAATACAAATTATTAATTTGTGTACCTTCTGCTGAGGAAATGACTCTTGAAGACGTAGCTATCTACGAAAAAATTGCCACGTCTGAGGTGTTATGTTAGCTCGCCTCTTATTTTTTTCCACCATACAATATCTCATGTTAATTTAATCTCAAATAGAAAAAAAAAATCAGAATACATACACATATATACACACACATACACATACACATACCCACATACACATATACATGCAAACATATACGCATACATATATGTATACATATACACATATACATGCATATAACATAAACACACAAATACATATCCACATATATACGTACACACACATGCATGCATATACACTCATTCATACAAAATACATGCATTTATCCCACAATAATGTGTAGTTGTGTATATGTGAATATGTGTGTATGTGTAAATGTGTATATGTGAATATGTGTGTATGTGTAAATATGTGTATGTGAATTTTTTGTGTATGTAGATAATCAGATTATTAATATCAAATACCATTATTTGTAGATTCTGATCAATCAGATGGAACTCCACCACCATCTCCTCATCGTGCAACGACTTTATACTGTAAGTATATCAAACATTTAATTTTAAATATATTTGATGGATACATAACTTATATATTTTTTTTGGTTTCTTATTATGTGCAGATTCTGATCAATCAGAGGGTACTCCACCACCTCCTACCCATGCAACAACTTCACATGTGTCCTCCGATAGGAATTATGATGAATTTTTACTATGAAGAGCATATTATATGTTGGTGTAACTCTTGTTATGGCCCGTATCGAAGACCACGATTGGAATGTATTGAAAATGAGGCAAAGTATGGTACTTTTGAGCGTGCACCATCACCTAGTCAATGTGATAATGCTTGGGTATGTATTTTCTATATATATTAATGTCATTATTTTATTTAAAAACCATATACAAAATAAAATTACTGTTGATATACAGGAATACTTTCTCGATGATGATGATGATGATAATTTTTCTCATAATGTTAATATACCTTGTACACGTCATGGACTTGCTGTTCATCAATTACAAGCAGATGTTTCTAGAAATCTTCTACCTCCTGGTTTAGAGTCTCAAACGTCTGGAGATTATCCATTGCCAGCTCGTGATCGTTCTTTAGTACAAACATATGATAGAAGAAGATATGGAGGATGAAATAGAGGACCACTTCCTTTAGATGCAGAGGTTTTCAACTTTTGGGGTAATCGCTATATGATTGCTCCATCCATATTACTAATGCTGGTCGTGGTCTCTTTATTGTAGAGGATTTGTATGTGCCTCCGAACTCTGAAGTCACTCTTATGTCTTTTTGTCGTCCTATATATGGATGGGGAGATTGGCATTGACTTTCACGTTATGTTCAAAGCATGAGTACTTATGGAATATGCTTGAACGCAACATTCCTTACTAGTAGAAGGATTTTACATGCAGAAAATGAAAGATTATATATTGACGGAAAAACTTACACACATGGAAATATAGCATGTTTAATAAATAGTAGTTGAGGGTTACATAATAGTTAAAGGACTAATTGCACATTTGAGGAGCGTGAAAATATTCATGAATCACCATACATGAGTAGAGATGTATCAAGATACATAGTTGTCAATGCTATTACTACATTACATGTTGGTGATGAACTATTAGTGAATTATGGATGGTGTAGATCTCCAAGAGCACCTTTTAGCTAGAGAGAATAAAAATTTTCTATCCATATTTAATAAGTTATATACTTAATTTTATATTTAAAGTTTACTTTTTATTCATTTTTGGAATACTAAAGAATTTTATTTATCTGTGTAGATTCCAATGTATGATGTTGACGATATTCCTCCACAGCATTCACAATTACCAGTAAGACCTCATTTATCAGAAGCTTCCATGAGGAGGCTACGCAAAACTAATCCTATGCAATATGCAAAGTTGAAAGATCTATATTCAAAAGACGATATAGTACAAGATTTGTGCGACAATGATGAAGATGATGGCATGGCAAATTTTATTGAGGATTGGTATCAAAATGACAGTGAGAGCATTGATATTTCTAAAAATGAGAAATATCTTCAAGAGGAATGTCTAAAGCATGTATATGAAGGAAGTCGTTTGATACGACTAAGTGTGAGCCGAGTATAAATTCTACATTAAGAAAGGAATTATCTAGGTTGGGGGCAATTGATTCTTCCAAGGTAATGTGATCTACTAAAGAACCATATATTCTTCCTAGGCATATTGAACAAGCATTTTTTTATAAAAACCCAGATGCTCATCCTTGGTGGCAAGTCATTCATGTGCAACCTAGAAGGTAGGTCATTGTTTGAACAGTTTATTGTTAGAAAGATCGAAGAAAGTCCTCTTGATGATTCAACATTAGATACCAATACATCAACATCTGAAATAGAAATTAGAATCATTATACGTGATAGTGATACTAATCTTTTTGATGAAGAGGATAATTCTCTACATGCTGATTCTACTGATGAGGAAGAGGAATTACCAGAAATAGATATTAATCCATCAAATAGATAATGTGATTCATGAGAACATAGATTTAACAATAGAAGTAATAAATGAAATCAATAAGGATAATGAAGATGAGACTATATTGATGTCTTACCAAAATGCTAGCAATAATGAAAACATATCAGAAGATTAGATAGTAAATTCTACTCTAGTTATCGATAAATAACTTGAAGCTTTTGAATGGATATCAGATAATAGATTTTTTTATTAACTTGAATAACAATGAATCCTACTAGAGAGATGAAATCATGTTCTTTTGAGTTAGAACATGAAGCTCGGGGGTATGCCTAATTATTTTATATATAGTTTATCTTCGAGGAGAAAATTTTTATCATGTATGTATGCATATGTGTGTGTATTCATGTGTATTATATGTATACATATTTTAGTATGCATATATATGTATTTCATGTATATGTATGTGTTTGCATGTGTGTGATATATGTATACATATGTTAAATATGCATATGTGTATATATGCATATGCATTTATGTAAAATATTCATATATTCATGTAATATATGCAAGTGTTTATAATTGTGTACATATATATATGTATATGTGTCTATGTGTAAATATGTACATGTAAATATGTATGCATGTATATATATGTTTATTTGTGCTTGTAGGCATGTATATGTGATGTGTACATGTATATATGTATATATGTCTATGTGTAAATGTGTACATGTAAATATGTATGCATGTATATATATATTTATGTGTGCATTTAGGCATGTATGTGTGATGCATGTAGGCATGTATATGTGATGTGTACATGTATATATGTATATATGTCTATGTGTAAATGTGTACTTGTAAATATGTATGCATGTATATATATATTTAGGATTTATTTATTTATTTACGCGTATGCATGTGTTGTGTATGTATGTGTATCTATATGTGCATATGCATGTGTTGTGTGTGTGTATATATGCATGTGTATATGTATATATGCATGTAAATATGATTATATGAGTCTATGTGTGTGTACATATGATTATGCATGTGTATGTGTATGTGAGTATGTGTACGTGTATGTGAGTATGTGTATGTGTCTATGTGTATTCATTATATGTGTGTAACTGCATGCATGTGTATGTGTGTGTAAAAATGTGCATGTATGTGTGTGTATGTATAAATGTGCATGTATGTGTATATGTGTGAAAATGTGCATGTATGATGTATATGTGTGTGTATGTGTGTATTTATACCTCTAGTCTCACTCTTCTCTCTCTCTCTCTCATATACATACATACATGCATAAACACACATACTCATATCCACATATATATACATAAAAGCAGTGCATACCGTGCATTATCGCGATGATGAGCCATAAGTGTCCACACCTCTTGAACTCCAATCCATTCCCTATGTACACAATGTTCCCCTCTGGCTCTATATCGCAGTCTAGTCCTAAGGTGCCTATGCATGTCCTCATAGGAAACTCTGATCTGCTATCATGATTTGGAGGTGGCATAGGTGTCCTAAAAATAGATAGATAAAAATAAATAAAAATATGTGTTATAATATCATTAAAAAAATTTATGAAATAAAACATACCTATGAGCAGATAGCTCTCTTCCTGCATGTGGAGCCGCAGAAGAGCCCTCCTCTGATTGCTGGGTAAGCATATGGATCATACAGTCCAGATCCTCATCAGACATCTCTGAGTTATCATGCATGATGGCCCCTAGAGTATCAGACGGAACTCTTGCTCTCATAAGACTTTTTATGAGAGTGAGTTTCACCTTTGTCTCTCTACTAGGATCCATAATACTTAACATATAAAACAAAATGGTTAGAAATCAATATATATACATGTACATATGTATGTGTGTATGCATTAAGTATGTGTATGTATGCATGTGTGTGTATGTATGTGCGTGTATGTGTGTGTGAATGTGTGTATGCATGTGTATGTGTGTGTATGCATCATTATGTGTGTATGTGTCTATGTGTGTATGTGTGTGTGCCTATGTGTATGTGTGTGCATCTATGAGTGTGTATGTGTTTATGTGTGTGTATGTGTCTATGTGTGTGTATGTGTCTATGTGTGTATGTGTATGCATGTGTGTGTGTATGTGTGTGTGTGCATTATGTATGCATATGTGTGTGTGTATGCATTATGTATGTGTATGCATGTATGTATGTATGTATGTATGCATGTATGTATGTATGCATATGCATATGCATTATGTATGTATATGTATGCATGTGTATGTGTGAGTATGTCTCTCTATGTGTGTGTGTATGCATATATGTGTGTGTATGTGTGTGTATATGTGTTTTGTATGTGTGTATGCATTTGTATGTGTGTGTATGCATCATTATGTGTGTATGTGTGTGTGTATATGTGTGTGTGTCTATGTGTATGTGTGTGTGTCTATGAGTGTGTATGTGTGTATGTGTATGTATGTATCTATGTGTGTGTATGTGTGTATGTGTGTATGTGTATGCATGTATGTATGCATATGTGTGTGTATGCATGTGTATGTGTGTGTATGCATCATTATGTGTGGATGTGTCTATGTGTGTATGTTTGTGTGTGTGTATATGTGTGTGTGTATGTGTATGTGTCTATGTGTATGTGTAGCTATGCGTCTATGAGTGTGTATGTGTTTATGTGTGTGTATGTGTCTATGTGTGTGTCCTAAATACTTAACCACGAACAAAAATCTAAACCCCTAATCCTAAAACCCTAATCATATTTTATATATATATTTATTTATATATTCAGTTTTTTTTCTTATTTTTCTTTATATTTTTCTTAATATAAATATAATTGAGTTATATGTATGTGTAAACCCTAAAACCCTAATCTTAAAGATCTAGACCTAAAATATGTATATTTCTATATACATGTGTATATACATGTATATATGTTATATATGTGCATGTGTATGTGTGCATATATGTTATGTAGGTGTTAAAACCCTAAAACCCTAATCTTAAAGATTTAAATCTAAAATATGTATATTTTTGTATGCATGTGTATCTACATGTATGTATGTATTATATGTATATGTGTGTTTGTGTATATATGTTATCTACGTATTAAAACCCTAAAACCCTAATCAGAAAGACTTAGACTTAAATCTGAAATACTAAAACCGAAATACTTAAACACCTATAAAAATCTAAACCCCTAATCGTATTATATATATATATTTATCTATATATTCAGATTTTTTTCTTATTTTTCTGTATATTGTTTCTTAATATAAATATAATTGAGTGATATGTATGCTTAAACTCTAAAACCCTAATCTTAAATATCTAGACCTAAAATATGTATATTTCTGTATACATGTGTATATACATGTATATATATATTATATGTGTATGTGTATGTATGTGTAAATAGCGTACAAACCCTAATCCTATTTTTATATATTTGATGTAAAAAAAACTTCAAAATAAAAATAGGATTATATGTGTGTATATGTGTGTGTGTATGTATGCATGTGTACATGTGTGCGTGTGTATGTATGCATGTGTGTGCGTGTGTATGTATGCATGTGTATACATGTGTGTGTATGTGTATGTGTGTGTATGTAGGCATGCATGTGTGTGCATGTGTGTGTACGTGTGTGCATGTATGCATGCATGTATGTGTATGTGTGTGTATGTGTATGCATGTGTATACATGTGTGTGTATGTGTATGTGTGTGTATGTATACATGCATGTGTGTATATGTGTGTATGTATGCATGTGTGTATATATGTGTGTATGTATGCATGTGTGTATATATGTGTGTTATATGTATGCATGTGTACATATGTGTGTGTATGTATGCATGTGCATACATGTGTGTGTATGTGTATGTGTGTGCATGTATGCATGCATGTATGTGTATGTGTATGTGTGTATATATTGTATGCATGCATGTGTGTATATATGTGTGTGTATGTATGTGTGTATGCATGTGTGTGTATGTATGCATATGTGTATATGTGTGTATGCATGCATGTGTGTATATGTGTGTGTGTGAATGTATATGTGTGTATATATGTATGTGTGTATATGTGTGTGTGTATGTGTATGTATGCATATGTGTATATATGTGTGTGTATGTATGTGTGTATGTATGTGTGTATGCATGTGTGTGAGTATGCATGTGTGTATATGTCTATGTGTGTATATGTGTGTATGCATGCATGTGTGTATATGTGTGTGTATGTATACATGCATGTGTGTATAGTGTGTCTATATGTGTGTGTGTATGTATGTGTGTATATGTGTGTGTGTATGTGTATGTATGCATATGTGTATATATGTGTGTGTATGTATGTGTGTATGCATGTGTGTAAATTTATGTGTGTGTATGCATGCATGTGTGTATATGTGTGTGTGTATGTAAGCATGTATGTGTGTATAGGTGTGTGTATGTAAGCATGCATGTGTATACATGTATGTGTGTATGTATGCATGTGTGTACATGTATGTGTGTATGTATGCATGTGTGTACATGTATGTGTGTATGTATGCATGTGTAAATGTGTGTGTGTATGTATGCTCTATTTTCCTATCTCTATCTTCCTTTCTTTCATTATTCTTTATCTCTCACTTTCTCTCTCTCTCTCTCTCTCTCTCTCTCTCTCTCTCTCTCTCTTTCTCTCTCTCTCTCTCTGTCTCTCTCTCTCTGTCTCTCTGTCTCTCTCTCTCTCTCTGTCTCTCTCTCTGTTTCTCTCTCTTTCTCTCTCTCTCTCTCTCTCTCTCTCTCTCTCTCTCTCTCTCTCTCTCTCTCTTTCTCTCTCTCTCTCTTTCTCTCTCTCATTCTCTCTCTATCAATAGAGAATAAAACAATCACTTACAAGTATGTCCCTCTTTTGGATCCTTGTCGTCAAAGCGTAATGTATGTCGTCTATCGTCCAATTCCAAACAATCGATGCCAAAGAACTTCGACAAAATCAAAGAAAAGAGAAATTATAAAACCTAAAGCATAGAGAAACACAAATGCTAACAGTACGCACACCACTTACCAAGATGTGAGATCTAATCCGAGAGAGAGTGTGTTTGTGTAGAGAGAGAGATCTGTGTGTGTGTGTGCACAAGACAATGCAGGTTGCAATTCGGTTCACACATGCAAGTTTGACAGAAGACCAATAGTACTCAAACACGTGCAAAGATGTGAAGTTTTGCTCTCGGGTTCGTGGTATGTTTAAAATTCCACGCCGGTATAGGCGTCGGTATAGGTGTCCGTATACGCGTTGGTAATTCCCAGTAAATTACCGATGCTTATACCGATGCCCATACCGACGCCTATACCGATGCATATACCGAGACATATACTCGCGGCTACGGGCCACACCGACAATCTGTTTAAAACGGTCATACCGATAGTCACTTGACCGTCGATATCTCTAAGTGACATTTTTCGAGGCCCATACCGACGCCGACTGTGACCGCCGGTATATGCAGTGTCGGTATGCCCCTCATATGTTGTAGTGTCATGGGCCTCAAAGCTGATATCAAGCTAGTTAGAACCTCCACGTTTTCTTGGCATGTTATTTAGAGGGCTGTTCGAGGAATCATCGAGAAGCGTTGGTATGATATTTTATTTCAATTATTTACCCCCAAAACAATAGCTCATTTTTGTAAAATTCTACCTTCATCATAGCTTGCACTTCTAGACTTGTTTCTTGCTCCTGATGCCATATGAGGGCATTCCATTGCATTTCCAATGTCTGGTCTAGGCAACGACCTCCCTTTCACCTTCTGATGTGCAATGCAATCACACTCCATGCTCTAGACTTGCCCTGCTTCACTCAACACTGGATGAGACCTTGTCGAATCTTCTAAATTCAAATTTTTTTAACTTGCAAGATCCTTTATCATTATCATGGCTTAGAATGGCCTCACATTTTTTCAAGGCTTCTCTAGAAAGTTCCTCCATGACAGATAGTAGGACTACTTTGAAAGTCGTTATTTTCAGTGCATGTAGTACTTCCTTGGGATTGCTCATCTGAACTAACATTCAGATTGCACCAAAACTGCATCTCACTTGTTTGATTTGATATTGATGATCTAATCGTAACCACGACTACAACATGATCACTCAAAGCAACGTCTTGACCTTCTTTAATTGAATAAACTCTATCTTTTTGCACATTCAACCCTTCATTTGTATCCTCCAACACAGAAGAAGTTGATTGTCTACGCTTTTGTGAGACCTTGCTTCTTTCATTTTCTCAAATATTTGGTGCCTTATCCTCAACTTTAGCATCTACTAAAGCTTTCATAGCCCCAACAAATACATTGAGAGACTTTTGATCTTCTGGGATGGGGAGCTCACTCAATAAAAACTTCTCCGTCCTAATTGATGCATTGCTCCTTGTGTTCATTTGGACCTGCCCGTTCTAAGAACTTATATAGTTGGCAAAAAAAATTTAGTGCATGCCAAATTTACCATAGTTTAGAAGGGACATGAAGAATGAAGAATAATCTCTATAACACTGTATTAGTTGTGCAGTAACACTGTACTTATCACAACATCTTGATGATTGAATCGATATATAAATCCAATCTTGCAGCTTCTTGTTGTCAAGTAATATGCACAATCTGGCTCTCCCTATGGTAATGGCAATGAATACCTTTCGTTTTCCATGTTGTATGCATCCTTCCAATCCAAAATACCTCCTCTTCAACTTTCCCATTCATCTGGTCATAAAGTAGGACCCATATGTCTGCAATCTCCTTGTGGGGCCCCTTCACATCATGCCCTTATTATCCACATCTGCATCAATTCTAAAAATGGATTACTACACACTTGTGCTACTGAAGATTAGCATACCCACCAATTTTGGGAACAATCACCTCTCTAGACTTCATAGAGTCCTATTAGTCCGCATAGTAGACACAAGTCACACCTCCATAATGATAGATGGAGCTTAATTGTAGGGCAAATGATCCCCCGATTTTCCATAGTAGAGTCAAAAAATGCACCTCTTCCTATGGCTTGATTAGTGCTTTTAGTTCTAGTTTTCAAAGATGCTATTCTGAATCAGAGGTTCCTCCCTCATAAAGCCTTCATTCTCATATTGCTAATCGGGATAATCACAGAAGTTGGGCTCTGCATCATAGAGTTTTTTGGCATATATATGTAGTGATTGAAAACACATCTACGAGTTGAGACAAAAATTTGGAGCAATGCACATCCATCCTCAAACGAGGTTCTCTAGAGAATGTTGGACTTTAGCCAAAATTTCAGAATCCTTCTCCAACCAAACCGTGATCAAGAATCTTCTTGAAGATCCCTACACCCTACTCATCATGGCCAGTGACCATTGTCCTCAATTGGGAAGACCTCCTCAACTTGCCAGCTACAAGAACATGTTCTTTGATATGAGGCATTGACCCATCAGGTGTGCAAACCACACTAAAAATGATCATATTCTTTACATAATCTGCATGGCTAAAACATTCATCATGAGCATCATGGTACTTCTCTATCTCGTGCTCCACATGGACATGTGGAAATAGTAAATCCTCATGCCTTCTCCTCTAGAGCTTTATCAAAATCCATTCAATGTCAAACTCTGAAAATGTTGTACTACCTATTGCACATCAATGGTTCCTCTTTGCCTCCTTGTGACAATACTTCTCTACCAGAACCTCCAAATCAGTTTGTATACTAACCTGTGTACCATAGCTTTGGCATCTTATACTTATGTGCATTTCTTACTTGAGACGATGCAAACCTATTTGAGAAGACTCCAAGAGATCCTTATGATGCTTCTCATGAAGCACCATCAAAGTTATCTAGCTACTAGACTTCCCTTTCTATTGTGCTTTTGTCATAGAATTTACTCAGCCATCACACTCCCAATATCTCTATCAATTAGGACCTTTGTCTCTATGAACCTCACAAATCTTCTGAAGTGGTTTTCGAGCCCTTTGTCATTCCTTCCCACTTTTGGCCTTGTCTCCAAAAATTTCTTTCATTACCATGTAGAGTGCCTCAAACTTGCTCTTCAATTCTTCCTTCTCCTTTTCCTATAGATCTCCTTCAACTAACCCACGACATAGTCATCAATAGCATCAGTCAAGCTCACGAGTTTTTTTCCTATGGATCTCCTTCAACTGACCCATGGCATACTCATCAATAGCATCAGCCATAATCAACACCTCATAGCCCTACTACTAGTTTCTACTGCACTCTCAGCCTCTGTGTTGGCCATATCTATTCTAGCGTCTGTTCCTAGAGGCTTTCAGTTGTTTTGTCCTTTGCGGAGATGAGATGATCACCTACCTATTTGGATAACATTTCCTTCATCATGTCAAGCCCACTATCCTCTTTCACGTCTTTCTCTGAGAAGGCATTTTCAACATTCGTATTGAGAAGCTTTGAAGAGTTTGACATAACCTGATCACACCTATGAGGGAACCATGATATAGGTTAAGAGGATTCACCTGTGACACTTGACGTGTCATCCAATGGATTTTCTCACTCGGGCAAAAACTCGTACTGTGTGGTCCCTAGCTCAAGCCATCCCTTTTAATATCGGTGCTTTTATAACTTGTTCAAATTTCTCTCTGAGGGCTTCAACCATTGTAGAGTCGACCCTCAAGCTAAGGCTTCTACCTACTTTTTTCGTAATAATACTGGGTTGCATAGCCTTTCCTTGGAGATAATTTCTCAAGCTCATCTAGATAATAACTTCATCATTAGGAAAAAAAATGAACCCTGCATGGGCCTTTTGGATTAAGGAGTGATTAGTGATGGACCAATGAGAGAGGGTGGTGGACATAGTCTATAGCCTATAAATCTCTAGGCTGAAGGGGGATGAGGGGACATGATTCCCCTATGTTCAAGTTTTGCCTCTAGAGAGAGAAAGGAATCTCGTAACTTACCTGGGCCCAAAAATTCATAAAATTCAAAAACGTATGAAACACACCATTTAATGGCCCCCCAACCACTTCTTAGGATCAAAAGTACTATTTTTGGCTCTTAAATCAAAATCCATGCATGAATTGACCTAAAAAAATGATTTTTTCAAAAATAACTCAAAATACAACTTTCTCCCTCCAAAACCTCACATTTTCATAGCCACGTCCCAAAAAGTCATCTCTTTCCACTACTTTCTCTCCCTAGCACACCATTGCAGCTCCTGCGTCTCCATTTCTTTCTCTGTGCATCTTCTTCTTTGAATTCCTACAATCACTTCCATAGCCTGAACTCCAATGGAGAAACCTAAATCTCATAGACATCCAAAAGATGAGGTTATCGCGATAAAATGTCACAATATCAAGGCTATCGAAGGAATTTGGTTAGGACATGAGTTCTGCAAAGGTGCATGGGTGTACTTGCAACCCTCTGGTGTTGGTCCTCATCATGTAAGAGATCTTGGAACCTTGGATCTTCATTGGAAAGGGAAGTTATTAGGCTTCAGAAAGCTCAAAAATGGTGAAACTATTGCCATTCT
The DNA here is from genome assembly GCA_020310875.1 of Ceratopteris richardii. Taxonomy (NCBI): domain Eukaryota; kingdom Viridiplantae; phylum Streptophyta; class Polypodiopsida; order Polypodiales; family Pteridaceae; genus Ceratopteris; species Ceratopteris richardii. The sequence continues at coordinate 26,641 of MU262014.1, forward strand.
ACAACATGTTTTCACAATGTCAAGCATGAAATTGGAAAACTCAAACAAAATGAGATATCCTATCAACTATAAGTATTCAATGACTTTTGCTCAAATTTCTTAATATACCTTGTTAAGTTGTGTAGTTTTTTGTTGCAGAAATATTTCCTTCTACTTTGGTGGAAGAACAACCACTTCATAGTCTTACAGGTACCTTCCAAGCATTGCATGCAGATTTTGGGTCCGTAGTCTTTCCACAAGCCCGTACTGCTCAAATATTATGTGAAAGAGTTTTCTTTTACTCATACATATGTTGCACCCTCGTCAGCAAATGATTTTGGCAGGTTAGAGGTGATTAGGGTAGATTCTCTTTTAAAGCTCGAGTGGCCACAACCTGATATATGGACATTAACATCTTTGAAGCATAAGATGGTGATGGAATACACAACTCTTTGAAATTTACAAGAGTTTCAAGATCTGTAGGATTACATTGGTGTGCTCCTGTTCCTTGTTTTGTACATTTATTTCAAATATTCACAATTCTAGAGACTTCAACAATGTTCATGCTAAAAGATATCACATATGACCAGGTGGAGGGTTTACTAGGTGAAAATTGGCGACTTGTAGAAGGATGCACCAAAGGGGATAGATGCCTTTGTAAAATTGGTGCAACAGGCATAGGATTTCGATACTTGAAACATCGTACTTCATTGTACATTAGATTCTACTATGATCCTTGGATGTGTAAACTTGGTGAATGGATACTATTATAAAGTTATGAGGATATTTTAATTTCATTTGAAATCAACATAAATCTACCCAACAACAAAATGGAAATTATTTCAGTAAATCATCATTGGACTCTTGCCAACATGAGAGAACATCTAGTATTAATGGGATTTGAGGATCTGGATCAATCAAAGTTCAGAATACAAGGGCATAAGGTAAATATCATATGATATTTTTTCTTTTGTTTATAAATTTTTATATTCAAATATGTTATTTTAAAGTTTTCTATTTGTCTGCAGATTGGTAAGAGGTTGGAGGATAAAATTAAAGTCCTTCCTGAATGGAGTGTAGATGGCACTCAACTTTCATCGTCATAGCTCAAGAACTATTTGAGTACGGGAGTGTACACACAACCTATTTCCCATTCATAGTCCTTCCTTTGCTACAATGTATTTAACATGCAAGACATGTAGCATGTAACATTTTTTGATCTCAATATGATGTACAATTTGCCAAATCTTTGATTTTTCCAATGGAAATTTATTATAATTTTAAAATTTTGAGAATTTATTTTTTATATTGATGTAGATGAGGTGTATTTTATTCTTCTGAATTCAATTGTTTTTATGAGCCAAAGGTTTTTTTTGAGAGTTTTGTGCATGATTCTTTTATTTGAAGGTATAAATTTTAGTTTTAAAATGGGTTCCACTCACTTAAAAATTTTGAAACTACTATAAAAGCAACACTTATTCTCTCATTTCTCACTTTTGCAACCAAGAAGAGCTAGAAGCACTCACAGAGCATGCACACAAGCTAGTATCACATACAATGGCTGCCTCAACCTCTAGTACCCCGCAACCCAAACGTCCTCGAGAACTCTTCAATGAGTTCTTAGAATCAACTGAGTTCAAAGGTCAAACACACTTGTATGACCTATTGTCTAGATTTCATGATCTAGAGAAAACAATTCAACTGAACTCTGATGTGCTCGAGGAAATCATAGAGTTCCTTGAGTACTACATCTTGCATTACTCTATAGAAATACAACCTTATGAGGGTAAATGGGTCCCATGTGACCTTTAACTCTACATACACATAAGCGCTTCATGGCAATTGCTGAAAATGCAGGGCACTTATTAAATGACTCTATGCCATTAATAAAGAAACTTAACAAAAAGAAGAGGATGGGTACAAAGTACCTTTCCTATATTGCAACTACATATTTTATCATGAATGAGGAGCCCAAACCTGTTGGAGATAGAAGTCTGCGGAAGCACGCGAACAGCACAAGGAAGAAGAAGAAGCTTGGAGCACAAACACACAATACTGAATGTATTACTAGAGAATGTACAAAGATAAGTAGCCCATTAGGGCAATAGGCGTATATAGCAAGCCGGGGGAAAAAAACCTCCTAAAAAGGGAAAACAGTGCCCCGGCGGTCCTAGTGTGTTCACACACATCACTACCTAAATATATCAACAAATCCCCCCTGGGAGTGATGCGGTGAACAAGGAGCTGGCACTCATGTATAAGGAAGTGCCAAGCTATGTGGAAATCACTCCACAAAAGGAAGTAAGCCCAAAGCTTTGCGGAAAGCTTCAAACTTCTCCCTAGGCAGAGCCTTCGTGAAAAGGTCTGCAATGTTCTCCTACGTGGGCACATATTCCAAGCTGATCTCCCTAGCAGAGAACCTCTCCCTGACATAGTGATAATTGTTGGTGCAATTCAAGCCTTCACAATTTGGCTTGGATTACTTCATGAAGACACCACTTGAAGGATGGACCATAGGAATTTATGCTTATAAGTTCTTAACATTTTACTCCTTGTAAAAGTCTAAAAGACTTGGCATTTCTTATGTACACACCTACTTGATTAGAGTCGTGAAAGAAGTTGTTGATTGATTGAGAGAATATCTCATTACCTTTTAGGTGAAAGATTCTAGGAGTTTGAATTTGAATTCAAATTTGAAGTTTCAACTCAACTCTATAAAAGATGCAAGTCAAAAGTCGCGGGTAGCTTAGCTCATTCTAGCTCACTTCCCGAGACATCTATCATTTCTATCTAAGTGTGTATGAGTGCTACATTGAAGCCCATACCTCATTACCTCTTCTAGCTATGGTTATCATGCTAATGAGATTGTACAATTATGTCAATTAATAGATATATTCACATTCATCAACTCTGTGTTCTCTGAGTGCATCACTTCAAGTCTGCCAACTTCAAAGAGGCATATCTTAGTGCCTACTTAGCTTTGTGGATCCAGCTCAAAGCATACTACAAGCATACAAAGTTTGAAGCAACTTGGTTCAGCCAATCTCGATAAATTGTTGTCGAAGTGCTCACTGGTATTTGTCTGCATACTTCCTAAAATGTCGGGGATGTCCATAAATTTGCTAAAGTGATTTCTCCTAGTATAGTTTATCATTTTGAATGATTCCACTTGAAAATGGTAGCTTACTAAGCTAATAGAATACCTCTAGAAGGAATTTTGCCAATTGTAAGTGTACTGGTCACACTGAGTGAAAGACTGAGCAGGTATCAACACCAAAATAGAAAGTTTTCTAGCTTTGTGATTCACAAACTCATCTGCTTTGATCAAGTCATTACTCAAACCTTTTCCAAAGTACATATAGCATTTCTTGGTATCATTTGGAAGCTAAGGGTGTCTACTAATCATATCTGGAGTCACTGAGGGCTGGTGCAAAGCAAGATTAGCAGCACCTACTTAATCTTCTGAAGGATCCATCCATCTTTCCCAACAATGGTATCAGAGCAAACAAGGTAACATGGGAGATGGTTTTCCTTCACTCATTGATAAATTGGACAGGAACAATTATCAAGCTTGGTTTGTGAGGATGAAGACCTATCTACAAGGAAGAAGTCTATTTGGATTCATCTCAGGAGATGAGGAATTGCCCTCATTCAAAGCAAGGGGTCTACCCACCAAGGAAGAACAAGAAAGGCTTAATACATGGTGTGCAAAAGATGCATTGGCAAGGTCTTATCTTCTTAACTCTATATTTGATTTCCTTTTACCTCATATCAGGAATTGTAAGACTTCCCAAGAAACTTGGGAAACCTTGTCATCATATTTTTCATCTAATACAAGGGCCAGGAAGAATCAATTGTGGATTGAATTCACAACCCTTAGGAAGCAACCAAAGCAATCAGTCTCAGAATTTGTGACCAAGATCAAGGATGTGGAAGACCAATTAGCAAGCATAGGAGAGGAGATTGAAGAGGAACAAATAGTAAGGCAAGTAACCAATGGACTAAAGGCAGATGATAAGTGGGAAAGCTTCACCACTGCAATGGATCTCTACATGGATATGCATACCCCAGATCTCACAACTCTGATGGGCCAACTATTCACACATGAAGCAAAGTTCACAAAGGTTGGAGATACATCTAAAGGTAACACTCCTTCTGCCCTATATACTGATAAAAAGGTTAAAGACAAAGGTAAAAGTAAAAAGCAAGAAGATGAAGGTTCAACCTCCCAAGCCAACTATGCAGGGAGAGGTAGATCTTCAAGAAGCAGGGGCAGAGGAGGTAAGCAAGGTAGGGGGAGACCCTACAATTCATCAGCATGCAATATTTGTGGATTGTCTAACCACACCACAGATGAGTGCTACAGAAACTACAAAAATCAGAGAGGAAGAGGCTATCAAAGAGGTGGATACTCTCAAGGCAGAGGAAGGTTCAACCAACACCAAGGCTACAATGGCTACAACAATAACTACAACAACAATCACAACAACAACCATAATGGTAACTACCAAGGAGGATTCAGAAATAGGAAAGACTACAACAACTACACAGAGGAGCAAGATGACTCCCTATTAATCATGAATATGACTTCCAAGTCAGGTATGAATGATGATCATCTGTTTTATATTGATTCAGGGTGTTCTAATCATGTAGCTGGCAATGTGGCACTACTCTCTGATCTTGAGGAACCAAAGGGCAAACATCAAGTACAGAGAGGTGATGATACTAAGCATTCTGTAGTAAAGATTGGAAATGTAAAAACTTGTGATGGTAACTAGAACCTATTGAGCAGGGTACTTTATGTACCAACCATTACCAAAAACTTAATGAGTGTTGGTCAGATTGTGGAGAAAGGTTTACAGGTCAGGTTCAATCAACATGGAGCATATGTAGAGGACCCAAGACATGGATTCAAAAGGATAGCCAAGGGAGAAAAATCAGGTAGATTATTTACTTTTGAGCTAGAAGACACCAAAAACATTGCTTTATACAATTACAAGGATCAAACACTTTCAGAATTTGAAATATGGCACAAGAGATTAGGTCACATAGGTGAAAGGACCTTAAAGCAAATGTGCAGGGACCAATGTGTGCTTGGGATACCTAATGTATCCACGCAACACATGATTTACAAATGTGGTGCTTGTCAGTTTGGTAAGTCTCACAGATTGCCCTACTCAAGGAAAGGTTTTATGCATGAAGACTACCTAGACTTGGTACACACAAATGTTTGGGGACCTAGCAAGGATCCCTCCATTTCAGGATCAAGGTACTATGTGTCTTTCATTGATGATTATAGCAGATGGACTGTGTTATACTTTATGAAACACAAGGATGAAGTGTTTAATTGTTTCAAAAGATATCTTGCACTAGTTGAAAATCAAACAGGAAGGAACTTGAAGAAGCTAAGGTCAGATGGAGGAGGTGAATACTTCTCAAATGAGTTTGAGGACTTCTTACAGGAAAGAGGCATCAAAAGGGAAATAACCACAAGGTACTCACCTGAACAAAATGGGGTAGCTGAAAGAAGGAATAGGCTTATTGTTGAAACCGCTAGGTCCATGCTTAATGAAAAGAAGTTGCCAAATTATCTTTGGGTAGAGAGTGTATCTACTGCCACTTATCTCATAAACAGGTTTCCATCAAAGTCACTTGATGGAATGATACCTTATGAAGCTTGACATGGTAAGAGACCATCATTGGATCATTGCAAAATTTTTGGTTGTATAGCATATGTGCATATTCCCTCATAGGTAAGGGGAAAGCTAGACTCTAAAGCAAAAAAATGTATTTTCATTGGTTATGACTTGAATAAAAAAGGGTACAGATTCTACAACCCAACCAATAAAGGGTTCAAGGTAAGAAGAGATGTCATCTTTGATGAGAATGACTCATGGTATGAGAATAATTGCAGGAAGGTTAGTCTACCCTATGATTTAGAAGAGGAGTTTCCAAAACTCTCAAGTGAGGAACCAATCCAGAAGGAAGACTCAAGTTCAGAAGATGATGACACAATCAATCTTGAAGAATTCAAGGCATGGAAGTCCAGAGGCAAGATGAAGATGAAGAAGCTTGAGGATATACCAGAATCTTCAACTCAAGCAATAAGGAGATCTCAGAGAGAAAGTAAGAAGCCTATCAGATATGGGTATGATACATCTCTTGTTACTAAGCATTCAATTTATCTTGCAAAGGACCTGTTAAGTGAAGAACCAGGTTCATATGAAGAGGCAATCACCAAACTAGAATGGAAAGGAGCTATGGATGAAGAAATAGAAGCTCTCAAGGAGAGTGACACATGGGACTTGGGACCCAAGAAGGACTCTATGAAGGTGATAGGATCCAGATGGATCTACAAACTAAAGAGGAACTCTGATGGTACAATCAACAGGTACAAAGCTAGGTTGGTAGCCAAGGGTTTTGCACAAACCCAAGGCATTGATTATGAGGAGACATTTTCTCCTGTGGCTAAGATGCCAACAATCAGATTATTGATGAGTGTAGCTGCATCCGAAAAATGGAACATGTACCAATTAGATGTCAAGAATGCTTTCTTGAATGGATGGATATCTGAAAAAGTCTAACCACCTGGCTATGAAGATCCCAAGAAGGTAAATTATGTTTGTAAATTGAAGAAGGCTCTATATGGATTGAAGCAGGCACCTAGAGCATGGAACTACAGGTTGACAACATACCTCCAAGACCAAGGGTTTACTATGAGCAAGGCAGATACTTCATTGTTTATCAAAAGGAGCAATTCAGAGGTAATCTATCTCTGTGCTTATGTTGATGATATCATCATTACAGGTAATGATGTCCAAGGAATCAAAAGCATAAGAAACCAGATGATGAAGGAGTTCAAGATCAATGACCTTGGATTATTGAAGTACTTTCTAGGACTTGAATTGGTTTATACTAATTTTGGTATACATATCACTCAGAAAAAGTATGTACAAGACATGTTGAAGAAGTTTAACCTGCAGGATGCTAAAGTCTCAAGTACTCCAATGGAGGTCAACCTAAAGCTAAGTGCTCATGAAGGAGATGAAGTCCAAGACATTACAGGATATCAAAGTATGGTAGGTAGTTTGAATTATGCTACCTTGACCAGAATTGACATAGCATATGGAGTTAGTGTGCTAAGTCAATTCATGCACAAACCAAGGGTACGTCACCTTGAGCGATGAATTGCCAATTTAATTTGGAAGAGTGATGAATTGCCAATTTAATTTGGAAGAGTGATGAATTGCCAATTTAGTCGCCTTCAGGTGGAGAGTGTTAGGGGAGAGTATTGAGTGTTTCCAAATGGTAGTCGTCCTTTTCCTAGATCATTTCCAAGCAGTAATCTCCCTGCTCCTAGAACCAGGGTAAGGTTGCCTAGGAAAGGTAGAGATTGAGAGGTACTTGGGGAAGGAGGTAGATGAGGAGGGTTGCTAGGCCGGGATGAGGGGATGGTGGAGGGGAATGTGTTGCCATAGAAGATGAGTTGGGGGTGAGTGTCGCGTAGGGGTATGAGTGGGGCAATTGATTGCCTAGGAGGACGAGTGGAGCGAGTGGTAACATAGGTGGAGGGATAGGGGCAAGTGGTCACCTAGGAGAAGAGTGGGGTTGAGCAGTAGCCTAAGTGGAGGTTTAGGGGTGAGTGGTAGCCTAAGTGGAGGGATAGGGGAGAGTAGTAGCCTAGGGGAAGAGTAGGGATGAGTGGTAGCCTAAGTGGAGGGATAGGGGGTGAGTGCTCACCTAGGAGAAGAGTGGGGGTGAGTGGTAGCCTAAGTGGAGGGATAGGGGTGAGTGGTAACGTGAGTGAAGAGTAGGGGTGAGTGGTAGCCTAAGTGGAGGGATAGGGCGAGTTGTAGCCTAAGTGGAGGGATAGGGCAATTGGTAGCCTAAGTGAAGGAATAGGGGCAAGTAGTAGCCTAGGGGAAGATTGGGGGCTAGTGGTAGCCTAAGTGGAGGGAAAGGAGCAAGTGGTTGCCTAGGAGAAAAGTGGAGGTGATTGGAAGCCTAAGTGGAGGGATAGCGGTGCGTAGTAGCCTAGCTGAAGAGTGGGGGTGAGTGGTCGCCTAGGAGAAGAGTGGGGGTGAGTGGTAACCTAAGTGGAGGTATAGGGGTGAGTGGTAACCTAGGTGAAGAGTGGGAGCAAGTGGTAGCCTAAGTGGAGGGATAGGGCAAGTGGTGACCTAGGTGGAGGGATAGGGGCAAGTGCTATCCTAAGTGGAGGGATAGGGGTGAGTGGTAGTATAGGAGAGAGGGGGAAGGGTGGAGCGAGTGGTCGCATAAGGAGAGGTTAATGGAAATAGGGAAAGGGTGAGCTTGGTGAACGAGTGGTTTTTTAAGGGAAGGATATTGTTGGAGTAAAAAAGGTAGTCAGAGGGAGGAGTAAAGGTTTCCTAGAGGGGAGTGTAAGAGGTGGATAGAGGCTGAGGGGAAACTATGATTGAAGGGGTCACTTGGGGAAGGGGTAGTAGTGAAGGAGTAGTAGTGAGATAGTATGAGTGAAGGGGTCAGCTAGGGAGGGGTTAGCTAGGGAAGGGGTGGTGGTGAAGGAGTAGCAAGTAGATAGGGAAGTGGGGAAGGTGACAAAATTGGAGAAGTATTAGTGAAGGGAGAAGGTTGTATTAGTGAAGGGGTCACCTCAGGAAGGGGTAGTAATAAAGTGGGAGGACTGGAGAGGATGCTCAGGGAAGGATTAGTGATGTGGGGGTCACCTAGGAAATGGAAAGAGATGTGGGGCCTGCCAAGGTGAGGAAGAGATGGGGAGTTGCCAAGATGAGGAAGAGATGGGGAGGTCGTCAAGGTGAAGGGTAATGGTAGCAAAATTATAAGGGCGATTGGTTACATGGGGAAGCAGTAGTGGGTGGAGGAAGTATAAGGTGGTTTTTGAGAGAGTACAATGTAATTGCATGGATTTACTTAAAATGAGAGTATTGCAAACCAAACACATTGCTATGACGCTATCTCAAGGACAATTAGAAGGAAAACTGAACATAAAGATTCCAACTATGTACACTATTTACAAAGGTGATGCCCTCTTTTACTACTCATGTTTCCACATAGAGCCTCAATTTGGATTCATTGAACAAAGACAAGGCTCACCCATCCAGGATTGATAGCTGAAATGCACCCTAAGGGAGTACTCAAATGATCTAGAAAGGTCCATTCCATTTGCGTAGCATCTTCCTCTTAGAATTATTTTCAAGCAACCGTGGATGATATGATAGGACTAAACTTCCTTGATTTGAGATTTCCATAGGTTTGCATCATGATTATTTTTCCTCTTCTCTTGCACTATTATAAGCTGGTCATTGTCAATTTTCCTCTTCTCCTCTAGGAGCTATAAGCTAACAAAATTTGATGCAAGTATAGTAGGAAAACCTTGTATCCTATTTGCTCCAACACAGTTGGAACCACAAAAGAATTTGAATGGAGCAATGGCTTGCATACCATAAACTAGTTCGAATGGTGTATGTACAGTGGTGGCTTTGAATGATGTTCTATAATTCCATAGTGTTCCTAGATAGGCTTGTCCGCATGTATTTCGAAATTGCAAGCATGTTTTTTTTTAGTATTAACATAAGAATTTTATCTGTACTCTCTACTTGGCCATTTGCCCTAGGCTAATATGCACATGATTTTCGATAGAAGATTTGATATTTCTCAAAAATAAGTGTTAATGCTTGATTGATGAAATGTGACGCTTGGTTTGTAGTTACCTCAATAGAACATCCAAATCTATAGAAGATATGGTTGTACCAAAATGATGATACTATTTTTGCAATACAATATTTACTTGTTATTACCTTAGCCCACTTAGTAGCATAATCAGTGGCGACTAAAAAATATTTTGCATTGGATTCACATGCAACTGGATAAATTGGGCCAATAAAGTCTAGTCCCCAGTGCTTGAATGGTTGTCATGCTATGGAAATGTTAAGTGGCTGGTTTCTTTGCTTTGTCGACTTAGGTGCGCATCATTGAGAGAAGTCACAAGCCTTTGCAAAATTGATGGCACCCACAACATACATGGCAACCATAGTCCACTTTAAAGTATTTTAAGTGCTATGATATGCCTAGGAAAATGTCCACTTGACTTACCCTCATGTCCCAATTGAAGTACAGTCTCGGTTTCATCTGGTTGATGATGCTTCTTGTACATCCCATCGGGCCCAATCTCATAAAGGATGTCATTTGCCATTATGAAGTTTTTAATTTTTAGAAGTAATCTATGTTTTTCTAATGGATTAGAATTGGAAGGAAATTCACCCTTAGATAGGAAGTGGATTAAGCTATCATACCATGCAAGTGCTACTTTTACCTCATATGTTTGACTATCTAGAAAAACATCTTCTACTCCCTTTGCTACTTGAGAAGGGTGTCTGATGCGACAAAGGTGATCTACAATGACATGCTGTCTACTACTTCTCTATAAAATTTCAAAGTCAAATTCTTGGAAGAGGAGCAACCATCTCCATGCTCTTTCTGCAACGTGGTTTGTTTAACAAGTATTAAAAAGCTTGATGATCAGTACTCACTATGAATGTCGTGGCTAGTAGATAGTATCAAATTTTTTTGAGGGCGAAGACAATAGCTAGTGTCTCTCTCTCTCTCTCTCGTGTCATGGTGCTGTAATTTTTCTCCGCTTTGGAGAGAAGCTTACTTGCATAATGAATCGGTTGTTCTAGTTTGTGTGCTTCGCTACATTGGGGAAGAATAGCAACCACAACACATAAACTTGCGTCTACATGTACATGAAATTTCCTTGACCAATTTGGTGAAATGAGTATAAGGTTAGATGTCAACCTATGTTTGAGATACATAAAATGAAGCTTCTTCTTCCTCAAACTATTGGAAAGGGAAGCTCTTGCTAGTGAGACATGAGAGCAATATGCTATTTCCACATACATGTGTGCAAGTTTCCAGTGATACCATGTATGACCTAAGAAGATCCATACTTCTTTGCCATTTACTGGTTTGAGAATTGAGATTACCTTGTCTAGGTTAGGGGTCATTCCCTGAGCAAAAGCCACATGCCCTAATAGAGTGCCATGGGTCACCAAAAATTGGTGTAGATGAGGGTGGACGTGTACATGCATATGTGAAGGTCTTTGTGTGCTAAAACATGTATGTCTACAAGTGTGTATGGTGGTATATGTATGTACACATGTGTGTTTGTGTTTGTATATGTCTATGTTGATAAGAATGATATATATATATATATATATATATATATATATATATATATATATATATATATATATATATATATATATATATATATATATATATATATATATATATATATGCATGTTGATAAGAATGATATATATATATATATATATATATATATATATATATATATATATATATATATATATATATATATATATATATATATATGTACACATGTGTGTTTGTGTTTGTATATGTCTATGTTGATAAGAATGATATATATATATATATATATATATGCATGTTGGTGTATATCAGTGCTCAGTGCATGTATGCAAATGTATATGTAGGTGTTTGTATGTTTGTATATGTACATGTGTATGGTGGTATATATATTTTTACACGTGTGTTTGTGTGTATATGCATGTGTCGTTGTGCTGGTATGAATGATGTAGATGTATTTGTATGCTGATGTATATGAGTGGTCAAGAAATGTGTATGTACATGTGTATCCAGGTGTTTGTGCATTTGTATGTATACATGAGTAAAACATGTATATGTGTAGGTGTAGGTGTTTGTGTGTTGCTACCTATTTGCGTGTATATATGTATGTGTGTATGTTATATGTGGTATTTGTGGACATGTTTCTCTGCATATGTACGTATATGATAATATGAATGCAATAAGTGTTTCTATATGTGTGCTGGTTTATATCTTTCAACTATATATTCGCATCCTAGAAATGTGAATGTGACAGGTAGCCAATTTTTTTGCATGCCATATGACAAATTGTATTTTCCTTCGAATTCAGGCCGTGCGGACGGAAATATACGCAAAGAATCGATCGAGAGAACATGAATGCACGTGCATAACTGATATGCATGTCATATCAAACAAGGGAAATTCCTTCACACATTGGCTATAATAAGCATAAGCGCCATTCCCTTCCTTCACACATTGACTATTATAATCATAAGCGTCATACATTTATTTTGAAGTGCGCAAGAATTCATTTATTATGGTTCTGCAATGCCGTTGAACAATGATTAATTATCCCTCTTACTTTACCAATCGATCAATCAATCGATCAAGGAAAAGTTTTGAATTTGATTTAATTTGCTTTGCATCTTCCATTTAATTTGCGTTCACCGGATTGGGTGACAAGAGAGATTTCTCAACGATAACAACTACGTGTTCCACTCCTTCCGCATGCTGTTTTTGCTGCCAAATATTGTTATTTTAAATGTAGGAAGACAAAGCCTGGAATCTGTGGATGTCATTCCAGTAGTTATCCACATCTGCACGGCTCTTTGAACGAAATATCAATCGCCATGACTTAATTTGTTAGAGAAAGACTTTGTGTTGACTTGTCTGTTCGCTATTGAAATTCAGCGCATGAGTCTGCCTTGAAGCATGTTTAGTAGAAGGAAGTCGTCGACTGCATCAGCGACGTTTGGAAATTGAGATGTCCAAAAGGAACAGAACTTGGAAGTAAACCGTCAGCAATGACGACCCATCGGAGGAGGAGGAGGAGGAGTGAGGACAAGGCTGGAGCTAAGCGGGGCGCCGAGCTTGACAATAAGCCACATTTTCCACTTGCTCCAGTTTGGCGACGGAGTGACTGACTGACTGGGTCAGAAACGCAGAGCGGAGGGCGGTAAGGCCACATTTTCCACCGCCAGCTGCTTCCTCTTAAAACCGCAGGTCAGCCTACCGTCCTTAATTCCATTCCATTCTCACAAGCCATATATTCCCAGCCAATTTGCATACATATATATAGCTAGCAAGCGAGCTCTAATTCAGAGAGAGTATGCCATACAGCGAGTGAGTACACCACCTCTGAACTTAGTATCCATCTTCCACGTCCATAGTACTAGCTAGCAAGTACCATCATGCTCTCCTCCATCTCCACCTCCCTCTTCTCCCATGTCCACCACCACCACCACACCGATTTCCAGCTCGTCCCCTTTTCCCTCCTCCTTGCCCTCCTCTCCCTCATCATCCTTGTCTCCTATTGCCTCAACCTCTCCTTGCTCCCCAAGCTTTCCACCAAGCGCCATGCTGCCCTCCCTCCCGGCCCCGGCCATTCTCTCGGCTTTCCTTTTCTTGGTAACTTCTTCCTGCTCGGCCACTCCCCCCATGTCTCCCTTCGCCTCCTCGCCAAGAAGTTCGGCCCCATAATGTACCTCCACCTCGGCCAAATACCTTGTGTCGTTGTATCTTCCGCGGACATGGTTCGTGCTTGCTTCAAAGAAAATGACCAGGCCTTCGCAGGCCGCCCACATTATGCTTATGGTAAACACCTCATGTACAATTGCAAGGGGATCGGGTTCGCACAATATGGCCCTCGTTGGATCCATATGAGAAAGATTTGCACCTCTCAACTCTTCTCTGCAAAAAGCTTCGAGTCCTTCTCCCATGCTCGAGCCCAAGAGATCTCATCCATGGTCCGCTCTATATGGGTTGCGTACCAAAAACAAGAGCAAGTGAATGTCTCGCAAATGGTTTTCGCTATGGCTGCCAACAACATCAGCAACATGGTCATGGGGGAGCGCATTGTCGAGTGGACTAGTACATTGACTCCCAAAGCGCAAGAGTTCAAGCAAATGATCAAGGATTTCTTTTGGCTTGTCGGCGTTCTTAATCTCGGTGATCACATCCCCTTCTTGCGGCCGTTTGACCTGCAAGGATACGAGAAGAAAATGAAGCAACTCCACAAGAAGCTAGATGCCTTCTGGGACGAGAAAATCCAAGAACATTGCCGATCAAAATGCTCAAAAGGTGGCCATTTTCTCGACTTCCTTATCTCCTTCACTGCTTCTACAACACCGGAAGCAGAAAGGTTGTCCCTCGATGACATAAAGGGTGCCCTCATTGTTGGTTCTCTATATGCATTTGCCCTTATTACATTCTCTGTATGCTACTTCCTTCTTCAGTTTCTAAGCTTGGATCATTACTGTATGTTCTGCTTAGGACCTCTTTGCAGCAGGAACCGATACGACATCCGTTGCTGTTTAATGGGCGATGAGTGAAGTCTTGAACAACAAGGATGTCCTGAAAAAGGCGCAAGAAGAGCTCGAGCCAGTTGTGGGCAATACTAGCATGGTCCAAGAGTCTCATCTTCATCGACTTAAATATCTACAAGCCATTGTGAAGGAAAGCCTACGACTTCATCCGCCATCGCCACTGTTGGGTGCGCGAGAAGCTTTGGAGTCTTGCCAGATTGGAGGGTACATGATACCGAAAGGCACACGAATTATAGTCAATGAGTGGTGCTTAGGACGCGATGAAAGTGTGTGGGAGAGGCCCACAGATTTCCTTCCCGAAAGATTTTTGCAGACACAAATGGATGTCCGAGGACAAAACTTTGAACTCATCCCATTTGGAGGAGGCAGGCGTATTTGCATGGGGCTACCTTTGGCCTTATGCAATGTCCAGCTTTCTCTAGCCAATCTCCTCCATTGTTTCGATTGGCAACTTCCAACTCATCAAGCTCTTGACATGTCAGACAAATTTGCGGGAACCACATTGCCAAAAGCAATACCTTTACTAGTCATCCCTACACCACGACTGCCAAAGAAGTTCTATTCACGAAAATTTACTCAAGGAGAGCTTATATAATTAGAGGAGAAAGATTGGCATCTAACCTTTCCTTTTATAATTTATCTCAGTATAGACACACTTCAAGCAAGGCCCCTTCTCTTTCATTATGAAGAAAAGATGACCAACATATATGGGACATGCTTTTGTTCATAAAATACATGTTGGCAATATTCCTATATTTTCACTTTGGGAAAATGTATTTTCATGCGAAAACATGATCATTTTCACTAATGTTCTTGCTATTCTCCAAAGATGTTGCATAATTACTTTGTCTTTTATTTCACATCGGATATCCTTTCTGACCATGTGATCCACCAATTACTTATTTTGGAAAGCTGATGTGAGATACTCGGATTTCATGACTTGTGTAGAATATGACTCCGATTCAGCCTTCTTACATATTATAAGGCATAGGCGCACATGTACGTGCTTGATGTGTGATGGGCTGGATTAGGAATGAGGGAATTCTCTATTCTAAGTCATGGAAAGTGAAGAGGAATGATGGAAAGTGCAGGTGTATTCTAGACGCTACGGGAAAGTACAGAAAACATCTGCATTCAATGAATGAAGAAGAGTTAAAAGAGTGATGTGAGAGTTTTCGAGGAGAAATGGATCATCTGTTCAACGATCATCTGTTCCTTACAATTATGCAGTTACCACATTGAGAGTAACGTTTGCGAAATAATGTGGCTCTTATGTCAAATCAGAGTGCTATGACAATTGAACTTTGTGTTGTGACGTGGCTTGTCCATGTATAACGTGACCACGTGGTATGACGACATACACATTCGTAACCCACATATGAACCAGCGCATCCCTTGGTATGCACGCCAAGATGTAATTAAATCAATGATGAATAATAAAATAAACACAACAGTTCTCCGTGTATTGTCTTGGCTCTGCGTTATCTCTATCTGTGAAAGGTCTGTGTGGCTCCTAGTTTCTCAACATGGTATCACGCCAGTAACGTACGCACATTCTTGCTCAACAATGCCGATTGCAGAGACTCCCTGACTGATCACCATGGCGGGTTCATCTGTCTTGCGCTCATACAAAATCGACAAGCTGCACGGCACCAACTATCAACCGTGGAAGCTCACAATGACCATGATTCTGCAGAAGCTCGACCTGCTGGACATTGCAGATGGCACAGATGTCTGTCCCGATAAAGGGGATCCTACAAAAATTGATGAAGTTGCAGCATGGGAAGAAAGAGATTTCAATGCCCGACTCGAAATCTTATTACACATGACGGATGCTATTAAGCAAACTGTGCGACTGATGACCTCTGCGCACCAGATCTAGCGTCACCTCGAAGATACTTACGAATCTCATTCGGTGGCCCAGCAAGCACATTGTCTAAAACTCCTCACATCTCTTACGCTTAAGGAAGGCGAAGCTGCCGAAGCATTCCTCCAAAAATGGCACCTCCAATTAGACGATTTGCTTCTTGCAGGCTTGGAACTACCAAATTCCACTCAGGCAATATTACTTCTCTCTTCTTTCCCACATTCTTTTCAAACCTTTGTCTCTGCGCAGTCTATTAATTCTCATCTCAACATTGCTACACTCATTCCGTTGATTTTGCAAGAAATTATTTTACGTCGTGCATCTACTTCTAGCGCATCTTCAAACCAACCACCCATACTCGCTATGACCACTGATAACAGACCAAGTTCCCCTTGGCATCGTAGAAATTATAGTTCCATGATAAAAAATACTTCATGCCTTCTCGGTACAATCGTACTGTAGAGGGTTTTGCACAGCATTTTTCTTCTCGTTCAAAATCTAGTCGTCTATATCGTTCGAATCGAGACAGGCCCCGACATCGTCGATATGGCACACCCAAACCTCGTCATAAAAAACATTACAATCATCACCAAGTGCTTCATGTAGAAGTTTCAACTGCAAGCGGGTCCTCTGTCTGTTCTGATGACACCTCACATGATTCAGTTTCTGAGTATTCCGACTCAGAATCTGTTTTAGCATTCATGGCCGCCGATGAATCCTTGACTTTTTCTCCCCATGTTTGGGTATTAAGTTCGGGGGCTACATGTCAATTATCTGCATCCTCACGCCTTCTTCAAAATTACCGAATACTATCTGAACCACTCGAAGTTCGTTTTGGTGACAATCATACCTAGTTTGCCATTGGCATTGGTGATGCTCCCATTGTCTTACCTACACGACAAACTGTAGTTATTCATGATGTCTATCATATTCCCTCCATTTCAAAAAATCTCATTTCTGTCTCGAAGATTACCTCCCCCTCCACCACAGTTCTTTTCACTGCACATGACTATGTAATCCGCCATGCACTAGATGGTGGTAGTTACTCATCTATTCACTCTCATAAAGTCCGGAAACTTTACCTACTAGGCCATACCTCCGGTAGCCATTCAGGCTATGTTGTGGAAAGTACCGAGCATACAAATTCGTCTCTTTTATTATGGCACTATGGACTTGGTCATCTGCATCCTCGCAGAATGAAGCTTATCTCCAAATCTCATCTTGTGCAACATTTCCCTCTTCCCAAGCATACCCATTTGGATCTGTGTGAGGGCTGCCTCTTTGGCAATTTTTCCAACAAACGTTCTCCGAGGAGTACTTCCAAAACACACCGACCGTTAGCTCTTAGTCAGTCGGATCTTTGTGGACCACTACCATCCTTATCACTCTCCGGAAATAAATACTTTATTACGTTTATAGATGATTTCACCCACTTCATGATGGTCGCTTGCCTTGCCCATAAGGATAGTGCCTCGGTCCTTGATCTTTTTCGCATGTACTGTTCCTCTGTTGAGAAATTTCATGCTTCTACCATTGAGTGCCTTTAAACTACTAATGGTGGAGAATACACCTCCCACCTGTTTCAAAGTTACCTCTGCTCCAAGGGTATCCATCATCGCTTGACCGTTCTTGAAAACTCTCAGCAAAATGGACTTGCGGAATGTCGTAATCGCTCTTTACTGGATATGAGTTGTTGCTCCAAACTCCTGCACTACCACAATCTTTTTGGGAAGAGGCTATGATGACCTCCTGCTACATTCTCAATCGCACATATTGCACATCCATTATGAATATTCCTTTTACCTTATGGGCCGGTGAACCCTCGTCTTATCACACCCTTTGGATCTTTGGCTATCCTACTTATGCCTACCTTCCCCCTTCTCAATGTCATGAATTA
This sequence comes from Ceratopteris richardii, assembly GCA_020310875.1. Classification (NCBI taxonomy): domain Eukaryota; kingdom Viridiplantae; phylum Streptophyta; class Polypodiopsida; order Polypodiales; family Pteridaceae; genus Ceratopteris; species Ceratopteris richardii. Next base: position 44,579 of record MU262014.1, read on the forward strand.
GGCGATCACTGTATCAAATCTATTTTTGTCAGCTATGGGGAGCCATTTGGGGTGAAAGGCTATCGCCTTTATAATCCCACCATAGGAAAATTCTTTTTCAGCCGGGCCGTTGTGTTTGATGAAGGGGCATTACTCTCTCCTTATTAGCCTATTCAGCACCTGCGTCCACTTGTCCTACACAGACCTGCCCAGCCATATCCGATTCCCCTACTTCTACTATTTTTTTGGATCTACATAATCTTGGCATCCCGAATCCGCCCTCTGAGGCTCACATATTGCCTAATCCTGGCCCTGTTACAGCTTTACCCACATCAAATCATGTTTCACGATCCCGCCATGACCCTCCTTCTTGTGCATTAACCTTCAACTCTGCATGGTCCCTTAGTCCAACCCCTCTGCCCCACAATACTCCTCATGAACCCCCTCAGTGGGGTGCTTTTGGCCACCACTTGTGTCACATGCGGGGTCCCTCGGATGCACCTAAGAACACAATTGAAGCATCTTCTTCGCCATCATCTCCCCTTGCCCGTATCCATCCTTTTTCTGATTTTTATAACACCTTCGATTTGATCCTCAATCCTCTATCTGCTGACCTTAGCGACATGGACACCTGCCCGTTTTCTATGGAATATGTGCTATCCAACGATGGCCCCTACTCCGTGACTGAACCTCTTTTTGGACCTGATGCTTCCCTTTGGAAGCAGGCCATGGATGATGAATACCAATCTCTCCTGAAGAATCATACCTGGACTCTAACGCCCCTTCCTCCTGGCCGAACCCCTATTTCATGCTGATGGTTAGTACGTAAGAAATACTACCCGGATGGTACGGTCTCTCGCTATAAAGATCGTCTCGTTGCCCGAGGTTCACTCAAATTCCTGGTTTAGACTACAATGAAACATTCTCCCCTGTCATTAGCCTCACATCACTACGGGTCCTGTTCGCTATTGCTGTCCAATATGACCTCTTGCTAGAACATTTGGACATCCAAACAACGTTTCTTCATGGCGATCTTCTTGAGGAGCTTTACATGTCCCAACCTGAACACTTTATCTCCTCCTCCCATCCTACTTATGTGTGCTGACTACGTCGCTCACTCTATGGCTTAAAGCAATCCCCTCGTTTATGGTTCTACAAGTTTAATGAATTCATGCTGTCCCATGGTTCTACAAGTTTAATGAATTCATGCTGTCCTATGGCCATTGTTGGGTGCGCGAGAAGCTTTGGAGTCTTGCGAGACTGGAGGGTACATGATACCAAAAGGCACACGCCTTATAGTCAATGAGTGGTGCTGAGGACGCGATGAAAGTGTGTGGGAGAGGCCCACAGATTTCCTTCCCGAAAGATTTTTGCAGACACAAATGGATGTCCGAGGGCAAAACTTTGAACTCATCCCATTTGGAGGAGGCAGGCGTATTTGCATGGGACTACCTTTGGCCTTATGCAATGTCCAGCTTTCTCTAGCCAATCTCCTCCATTGTTTCGATTGGCAACTTCCAACCCATCAAGCTCTTGACATGTCAGACAAATTTGCGGGAACAACATTGCCAAAAGCAATACCTTTACTAGTCATGCCTACACCACGACTCCCAAAGGAGTTCTATTCACGAGAATTTACTCAAGGAGAGCTTATATAATTAGAGGAGAAAGATTGGCATCTAACCTTTCTTTTTGTAATTTATCTGAGTTTAGACACACTTCAAGAAAGGCCCCTTCTCTTTCATTATGAAGAAAAGATGACCAACATATATAGGACATGCTTTTGTTCATAAAATACATGTTGGCAATATTTCTATATTTTCACTTTGGGAAGATGTATTTTCATGCGAAAACATGAATATTTTCACTAATGTTCTTGCTATTCTCCAAAGATGTTGCATAATTACTTTGTCTTTTATTTCACATCGGAGATGCTTTGTGACCATGTGATCCACCAATTACTTATTTTGGAAAGCTGATGTGAGATACTCGGATTTCATGACAGTTGCTCTAAAGAGTTTGCATGAGGTTGAGGTTCTCAGTGTGTTTAACTGGAAAAATGGATATCAGCGCGGTCGCGCACACACACAATTTCATACGAGAAAAACTTTTCCTAATTTATACTCATGCATATGCTTTTCTGAGGAAAGACTTGTGTAGAATATGACTCCGATTCAGCCTTCTTACATATAGATAAGGCATAGGCGCACATGTACGTGCTTGATGTGTGATGGGCTGGATTACAAATGGCGGAATTCTTTATTCTAAGTCATGAAAGTGAAGAGGAATGATGGAAAGTGGAGGTGTATTCTAGACGCTACGGGAACGTACAGAAAACATCGGCATTCAATGAATGAAGAAGAGTTAAAAGGGTGATGTGAGAGTTTTCGAGGAGAAGTTAACATTGTCATTGTCGACGATACGCTTCTTCCTATTCAAAGATCATCTTTCCTTACAATTATGCATAGTTACCAGATTGAGAGTAACGTTTGCCAAATAATGTGGCTCCTATGTCAAATGAGAGTGCTAGGACAGTTGAACTTTGTATTGTGACATGGCTTGTCCACGTATAACGCCACCACGTGGTATAACAACATACACATCTGTAATCGATATATGAATCAGTGTATCCCTTGGTATGTGTGCCAAGATGTAATTAAATCAATGATGAATAATAAAATAAGCACAACAGTTCTCCGTGCATTGTCTTGGCTCTGCATTATCTCTATCTGTGAAAGGTCTGTGTGGCTCCTAGTTTCTCAACATGGTATCACGCCAGTAACGCGTGTGCATTCTTGCTCAACAATGCCGATTGCAGAGACTCCTTGACTAATCACCATGGCGAGTTCATCTGCCTTGCGGTCATACAAAATCGACAAGCTGCACAGCGCCAAATATCAACCCTCGAAGCTCACAATGACCATGATTCTACAGAAGCTGAACGTGCTAGACATTGCAGATGGCACAGATGTCTGTCCCGATAAAGGCGATCCTACGAAAATTGATGTAGTTGTAGCGTGGGAAGAAAGGGATTTCAATGCCCGACTCGAAATTTTATTACACATGACGGATGCTATTAAGCAAACTGTGCGACTGATGACTTCTACGCGCCAGATCTAGCGTTACCTTGAGGATACTTACGAATCTCATTCGATGGCCCAGCAAGTACATTGTCTTTTTAACGAAGCCCGAACCCGAAATTTTTCGTTTTGAGCATTTTGAATCTGGAGCTTCTCCTTTCGGGTTTGCGCGTGCCAACATCATAGATCTCTGTTTGTCATCCTCTCTCTCTCTCTCTCTCTCTCTCTCTCTCTCCCTCCCTTCCCTCTCTCTCTCTCTCCCTCTTTCTCTCTCTCTCTCTCTCTCCCTCCTCTCCCTCCCTTCCCTCTCTCTCTCTCTCTCTCCCTCCCTCTCTCTCACTATCTCTCTCTCTCTCCCCCCCTCTCTCTCTCTCTCCCTCCTTCTCTCTCTCTCTCTAAACAGACCTCTATCTTGTTAGATCTTAAGTTTTGGTAAGTAGATCGCACATATTGTAAAACTCTTTTTTCTTTTTCTATGTTTTTTCTTTACTAATATGTTCGTTTTTTGGTTTTGCAAGAGAGTTTGACATCAAATCTTTGGAAATTCGATGACGAAGAACTTCAAGTGGATTTTGCTGATCGTGATTCAAACAATTCTCTCTCTTTCCCTCTCCTTCCCTCTCTCTCTCTCTAAACACGCCTATATTTTCATAGATCTGACACTTTGGTAAGTAATCGCACATATTGTATCACTCTGTTTTTTTTCTTTATGTTTTTGCTTTTCTAATATCTTCTCTCTTTAGTTTTGCAGGAGATTTTTGAGATTAAATCTTTCGAAATTCAACGAAGGAGAACTTCAAGTGGATTTTGACAACCTTAATTCAAAATTTACATCAATTTAAGTAATACATATATCACTCTTTTATCTTTCTTTATATTTTTGTTTTCTAACATTGATCTTCTCTCTTTATTTTTGTTTGAGAGAGAGAGAGGGATACACATATGCATACATACATGCATATGCATACATGCATGCATGCATATGCATACATACATGCATGCATATGCATACATGCATGCATATCCATGCATGAATGCATATGCATGCATGCATGCATATGCAAACATACATGCATGCATATGCAAACATACATGCATGCATATGCATACATACATGCATGCATATGAATACATGCATGCATATATATACATACATGCATGCATATATATACATACATGCATGCATTTGCATATGTATACATACATGCATGCATATGCATACATACCTACATGCATGCATGCATATGAATACATGCATATGCATACATGCATGCATATCCATACACGAATGCATATGCATACATGCATGCATATGCATACATACATGCATGCATATGCATACATACATGCATGCATATGCATACATACATGCATGCATACATGCATGCATATGCATACATGAATGCATATGCATACATGAATGCATATGCATACATGAATGCATATGCATACATGAATGCATATACATACATGCATGCATATACATACATGCATGCATGCATATGCATACATGAATGCATATGCATACATGAATGCATATGCATATACGCATGCATATGCATACATGCATGCATATGCATACACACATGCATATACATGAATGCATATACATACATGCATGCATATGTATACATGCATGCATATGCATACATACATGCATATGAATACATGAATGCATATGCATACATGCATGCATATGCATACATGCATGCATATGCATACATACATGCATACATGCATGCATATACATGAATGCATATACATACATGCATGCATATGTATACATGCATGCATATGCATACATACATGCATATGAATACATGAATGCATATGGATACATGCATGCATATGCATACATACATGCATACATGCATGCATATGAATACATGCATGCATATGCATACATGTATGCATGCATATGCATACATACATGCATGCATGCATATGCATATATGCATGCATACATGCATGCATATGCATACATGCATGCATATGCATACATGCATGCATGCATATGCATACATGAATGCATATGCATACATGAATGCATATGCATACATGCATGAATGCATATACATACATGCATGCATGCATATGCATACATGAATGCATATGCATATATGCATGCATATGCATAGATGCATGCATATGCATAGATGCATGCATACATGCATGCATATGCATATATGCATGCATACATGCATGCATATGCATACATGCATGCATGCATATGCATGCATGTATGTATATGCATTCTTGCATACATGAATGCATATGCATACATGAATGCATATACATACATGCATGCATGCATGCATATGCATACATGCATGCATGCATATGCATACATGAATGCATGTGCATACATGAATGCATATACATACATGCATGCATGCATATGCATACATGAATGCATATGCATACATGCATGCATATGAATACATGCATGCATATGCATACCTACTTTATATTTTTGTATATGTATATGTATACATGAATATATGTATATGTATATGCACACATACTTTATATTTTTGTATATGTATATGTATACATGAATATATGTATATGTATATTATACATGAATGCATATGTATAGGTATACACACATGCATATGCATATGTATATGTAGAAGTATTTATACAAGCAAGCATATGCATATGTATATGTATACATGTATGCATATGCATATGCATATGTATAATTGAATGCATTAATGTTAAAATGGACCGAACAGGATAGAGACTCTAAAAATTATATCAGAGAATATATATATGAAGAGTACCGGCCAGCACCTGGCAATCCTATTGTGAGTTCCGAATGGATACAACATACAGCACGCGAAGTGATGTCGCATCGACGATCGGAAGCTTGCGATGCTTTCAAAGCAGGCTTACCGAAGCCTGTATGGCTAGATGTCGAAGAATGGGAATCGATTCAGGATGAGCATCAACATACTCCTGATCGGTATCGGCAACAAAGAGATGCGGCAGCCACTCGTTTAGATACGGTTGGAACGTCGCATTTAGGTAGCGGCGGATACGACAGTATGCACTACCAATTTGTAAGTATGATGTTAATTATTGAAGTTTTTTGTGTTAAGTATATTATGTATATTCATCTAACATTTTGCATATTTACTATAGGAGTTGGCAGTGGGTCGTCCTCCAATGCGAACTGAAGAATCATATAGATATCGACATGGACTGACTGCACTGTTACAAGACTTAGAGGGACGTGATGCAATCGTCTCATGGGAGAATATTCTTGATTAGGTAAATTTATATCTTGGTTTCGTGTTTTTAGTTGTTGTTTATAAATGTCATGTTAATTGGTCTTATTTTATACATATGTTTTGTTGCAGGATTGTAGGTGTAAATATTTTGATCAATGCCACAATTTTGTATCACACTCGCATATGACAATGATGAAGCACAATTTTGTATTCGATTCCGATATGGAAGTGTTTTGTCACATTGCCACAATTTTGTATTACACTCCTATGTGGAAATGATGTACCATAACTTTGTATTCCATTCCTATATGGAAGTGCTTTGCCACACTTTTGTACATTTTTTATTTATGGAATATACGACTTTCTGTACATGAATGATTGTTCATTTTTACTCATATAAGTTTATGTTTTGGTTGCCATTAGAGTACATAACACATGTACTCAGTTGGGCAGAGTGTATTGTCTTTTGCTAAACAACATCATGCTGTAGCAAAAGACAACACACTCTACCCAAAAAAACTTGTGCAGGTATGGTCGTCGGTATACGCGTCAGTAGCTCCAGTATGGTCGTCGGTATATGCGCCGGTACACCCAGCTGGCCGTCGGTATATGCGTCGGTATTGATGCCGGTATAAGCGTCGGTATTTTTGACACGTATACCGACGGTTATACCGACGCATATACCGGTGCCATACCGTCGCTTTCTTTCCGACGCCTATACCGACTGCTACATCAACGTCGCGAAGAAATCCCGCCCGTTCATTTGCCTCAGTAGCAGCCTCGGTATACCCTTAATATGTTGTAGCGGTTGTTTATAAATATCATGTCAATGTGTCTCATTTCTTTGTACATTGTTCATGATGCATTTCCCTCATGTCTTTTGTATTTGAGAGTATGTTTTGCTTTATCAAATCATGTTTTTGTTACCTATCATACATCTCACATGTAGTTGGGTTTTTCTTGGGCAAAACGTATTGTCTTTTGCTACACAATAGCATGGGAATGTTGCTGTAGCAAGAGACAACACACTTTGCCCAAAAAAATTTTTTGCACATATGGTCGTCGGTATAGGCGACGGTAAAAGCGTCGGTATCCCCAGGCACATACCGATGCTTATACCGACTATTTTGCCCAGGGGCATACCATGGCTTATACCGTCGCTTATACCGATGCTTATACCGACGCTTATACCGTCGCTTATATCGACCGTTATACCGACGCTTATACCGATGATCATACCGACACTTACCCGACGCTTTGGTTCCGATGCTTACACCGACCCTTACACCGATGTCGGGGTAAAATTGCGCCCGTTCATTTTCCTCGGTAGAAGCCTCGCTATACGGCCGATCTGTTGTAGTGAAGCCAAACAAGAACTCTCTGCTACTTTCAACATCACAGACCTTGGTCCCCTTACTTTTTTCCTCGGCCTCCATATACTTTACGATCGACCTCGTGGTACCATCTATGTTCATCAATCCAAATATGCTCTTGAGATGGTTTAGTCCACAGGTTTTGCCACTGTCAAACCCATGCTGACTCCTCTCGCTGTTACCTCTCGTATCACTTTTTCCGACCACGCTCCTTCCAGCTACACTTCACACTCCCTTTTGTCTCAGTTTCGTTCTCTCATTGGCAAATTTAGTTACCTCTTATCTTGCACCCGTTTCGATCTCTGCTTTGCCATCAATTTCTTATCTCGTTTTATGCATGCTCCCGCTACCTCTCATTGGAAATCTCTAAAATGATGCATTCGCTACCTGCATCATACTAAACATCATGGCATCCTATATAAATGAACTCCTTATCCTCTCACCTCAATTGACATTCTTGGGTGGTCCGATTCAGATTGGGGAGGGGGGGATTAGACTCTCGACGTTCTACTGCTGCATTTCTGTTTACTGTTGCAGGTAGTGCTGTCTCGTGGCAATCCAAAAAGCAATCGACTGTTGCATTATCTATCGCTGAAGTAGAATTTGTGGCTCTTGCTATGGCTGGAAAGGAAGGACTCTGGCTCAAGACCTTAGTTCAAGAATTATTCCCAACCAAAACTGTGTCTCTTAAAATTCATTGTGATAATCAGTCCTGTTTATTTCTAGCAAGTCATCCAAAGCAATCTGAACGAACCAAACACATAGATCTGAAGTTCCATTTTATTAGGGAACTAGTTGAATCCAAGCGTGTTAACCTGTGCTATACTTCCACCCACCTTATGTGGGCAGATATGCTCACTAAACCACTAAGTGTTGACAAATTCACCTTATGCAGGAAGCACTTAGGATTTACTGAAATTTCATCTTAGCTCCTTCACGTGATGTCGTTAACGGGGGGTGTTGTGATGTGGCTTGTCCATGTATAACGCCACCACATGGTATAATGACATACACATTACTAACCGACATATCAACCAGCACGTCCCTTGGTATGCGCGTCAAGATGTAATTAAATCAATGATGAATAATAAAATAAGCAAAACAGTTCTCCGTGCATTGTCTTGGCTCTGCGTTATCTCTATCTGTGAAAGGTATGTGCGGCTCCTAGTTTCTCAACACTTTGGAACATTATATAACGTTACGCATGTCCAGCTCAATGATAGACACATGTTATAATATGCAGCATTCGCAACTCTGCTACAAACAGATAACTTGTTGTTGTGAACATGGATGCGCGAATGAGGATAAAATGTGAAGCGACAAAAGATGTAAGAATACAACAGATCCCTTTGAAACAAGTAAAATTTCCAGTTTCTGTGGATTCGATGAGCTGGATGCGGAATTACTAGAGGTCAATAGTGCTTTGCTGGTTGTTCTCGACGCCATTTCCAACTGCACAAAAAGCTCTGAAATGCAGTGCTTCAATGGTGAAACGGCGATGGAGCCAACAAACAATGTGGAATTGTATAACTGACAGGGCACTCATGACATGTAAGCACTTACGTCAGCCCCCTCTGTTGTATTAAAACTGAATACCTGAACCTAATTAAATAACGTTTCTTGTAACGATCTGGACCGTGTCGTCCTGGCATAATGCATTTGTCTCTGTGCGTACCGCACTTTTCTACATGGTATCTGCGACCCAGTAGGGCTTAGGTTTTCGTGTAATTGCAGTGCATGTTTGGACTGATCACCCATGTGGCAAGCAATTACATTGAAACAAGTAAAATTTCCAGTTTCCGTGGTTTCGATGAGCTGGAGGCGGAATTACTAGAGCTTAATAATGCTTTGCTGGTTGTTCTCGATGCCATTTTCAACTGCGCAAGGCTTCGAGTGGCAAGCATTGCTTCGGGCTTCAATGGCAATGGAGCCAAGTTCCAACAAAGAATGTTGAATTGTATAACAAGAAACTGACTCACGCGCACTCATGACATGTAACCACTTACGTGTTAACAACAGATTCAAAAGATCGCGCCCCCTCTCTTCTATTAAAACTAAATACCTGAACATAATTAAATAACGTTTCTTGTAACGATCTGTAGCGCGTGTCGTCTTGGCATTTGTATCTACATGGTATCTGCGGACCAGTAGGGCATAGGTTTTCGTGCGGTTTCAGTGCACGCTTGACTGATCACCCATGGCGCAGGCAATTGCTTTGCGCAACTACAAATAAGCTTCATCGCGCGTATTATCAACTGTGGAAATCGACCATGACTATGGTCCTTCAGAAGCTTTCGTTTCTCTCTGTTGTTGATGGGACAGAAGTTTGTCCTGCGCGAGATGACCTTCAATTGGCTACGCAAGTCAAGGCTTGGGACAAAAAAGACCTAAATGCAAAACTAGAGTTGCTGTTGCATATGATGGACATGCTGAAACAATCTATCCGTACAGTCACTACCTTCAAAGAAATGTTCAAAGTGCGAAGTGTCGCTCATCGAGTTAACTACCTTCAACAATTGTTTTCGTTGTGGATGAAGGAATCGGACTCTCCAAAAACCTTCTTGCAGTAGTGGCATCGCACACACACACACACAGGCAGTTCATAAAACGGAACTAATGAAACCCGCAAGTTCATAGGCAGATGAGCTATAAATCACAGATATGTATGAGACCATGCAATTTCATGCGAGAAAAAGTTTTCCTAATTTATACTCATGCATATGCTTTTATGAGGAAAGACTTGTGTAGAATATGACTCCGATTCAGCCTTCTTACATATAGATAAGGCATAGGCGCACATGTTACGTGCTTGATGTGTGATGGGCTGGATTAGGAATGAGGGAATTCTATATTCTAAGTCATGGAAAGTGAAGAGGAACGATGGAAAATGCAGGTGTATTCTAGACGCTACGGGAACGTACAGAAAACATCTGCATTCAATGAATGAAGAAGAGTTAAAAGAGATTTAATGAATGAAGAAGAGTTAAAAGAGTGATGTGAGAGTTTTCGAGGAGAAATGAACATTGTCATTGTTGACGATACGCTTTTTCCTATTCAAAGATCATCTGTTCCTTACAATTATGCATAGTTACCAGATTGAGAGCAACGTTTGCCAAATAATGTGGCTCCTATGTCAAATCAGAGTGCTAAGACAGTTGAACTTTGTGTTGTGACGTGGCTTGTCCACGTATAATGCCACCACGTGGTATAACGACATACACACTTGTAATCGACATATGAACGAATGCATCCCTTGGTATGCATGCCAAGATGTAATTAAATCAATGATGAATAATAAAATAAGCACAATAGTTCTCTGTGCATTGTCTTGGCTCTGCGTTATCTCTATCTGTGGAAGGTCTGTGTGGCTCCTAGTTTCTCAACATGGTATCATGCCAGTAACACGCGCGCATTCTTGCTTAACAACACCGATTGTAGAGACTCCCAGATTGATCACCATGGCGAGTTCATCTGCCTCGCCCTCATACAAAATCGACAAGTTGCACGGTGTCAACTATCAACCCTCGAAGCTCACAATGACCATGATTCTATAGAAGAAGCTCGACCTGCTGGAGATTGCAGATGGCACAGATGCCTGTCCCGATAAAGGGGATCCTATGAAAATCGATGAAGTTGCAGCGTGCAAAGAAAGGGATCTCAATGCCCGACTCGAAATCTTATTACACATGACGGATGCTGTTAAGCAAACTGTGCGACTGATGACCTCTGCGCACAAAATCTGGCGTCACCTTTGTAGGTACTTACAAATCTCATTCGGTGGCCCAGCAAGTACATTGTCTGAAACTCCTCACATCTCTTATGCTTAATTAAGGAAGGCGAACCTACCAAAGCATTCCTCCAAAAATGGTGCCTCCAATTGGACGATTTGCTTCTTGCCGGCTTTGAACTACCAAATTCCGCTAAGGCAGTATTACTTCTCTCTTCTTTACCACATTCTTTTCAAACCTTTGTGTTTGCACAACCTATTAATTCTCATCTCAGCATTGCTACACTCATTCCGTTGATTTTGCAAGAAATTATTTTACGTCATGCATCTACTTCTAGCGCATCTACAAACCAACCACCCATACTCGCTATGACCACTGATAACAGACCAAGTTCCCCTTGGCATCATAGAAATTATAGTTCTCATGATATAAAATACTTCGTGCCTTCTCAGCACAATCGTACTGTAGCGGGTTCTCCACAACGTTTTTCTTATCATTCAAAATCCAACCGTCTATATCATTCTAATCGAGACAGGCCCCGACATCGTCGATAAGGCACACCCGAACCTCATCATAAAAAACATTACAATCATTGCCAAGTGCATCATGTAGAAGTTTCAACTCCAAGCGACCCGGGTCCTCTGCCTCTTCTGATGACATCTCACATGATTCAGTTTCTGAGTATTTCGACTCAGAATCTGTTTTAGCATTCATGTCCAACGATGAATCTTTGACTTTCTCTCCCCATGTTTGGGTATTGGATTCGGGGGCTACATGTCACTTAGCTGCATCCTCATGCCTTCTTCAAAATTACGGAATACTATATGAGCCACTTGAAGTTCGTTTTGGTGACAATCATACCCAGTTTGCCATTGGCATTGGTGATGCTCCCATTGTCTTACCTACAGGACAAACTGTAGTTATTCATGATGTCTATCATGTTCCCTCCATTTCAAAAAATATCATTTCTGTCTCGATGATTACCTCCCCCTCCATCACAGTTCTTTTCATTGCACACGATTGTGTAATCCGCCATGCACTAGATGGCGGTCATTACTCATCTATTCACTATCCTAAAGTCGGGAAACTTTACCTACTAGGCACTATTGACTTGGTCTTCTGCATCCTCGCACAATGAAGCTTATGTCCAAATCTCATCTTGTGCAACATTTCCCTCTTCCCAAGCATACCCATTTGGATCTTTGTGAAGGCTTCCTCTTTGGCAAAATTACCAACAAACGTTTTCCCAGCAGTACTTCCAAAACACACTGACCATTAGCTCTTATTCATTCGAATCTTTGTGGACCACTACCATCCTTATCACTCTCTGGAAATAAATACTTTATTATCTTTATAGATGATTTCACCTGCTTCATGATGGTCGCTTGCCTGCCAATAAGGATAGTGCCTCTGTCCTTGATCTTTTTCGCATGTAGTGTTCCTCTGTTGAGAACCTTCATGCTTCTACCATTCAATGCCTTCAAACTGATAATGGTGGAGAATACACCTCCCACCTTTTTCAGAGTTACCTCCGCTCCAAGGGTATCCATCATCGCTTGAACGTTCCCAAAAACCCTTAGCAAAATGGACTTGCCGAACATCGTAATCGCTCTTTATTGGATATGTGTCGTTATCTACTCCGAACTGCTGCACTACCACACTCTTTTTGGGAAGAGCATATGATGACCTCCTGCTACATTCTCAATCACACATATTGCACATCCATTATGAATATTCCTTTTGGCTTATGGACCGATGAACCCCCGTCTTATCGCACCCTTCGTATCTTTGGCTGTTGTGTTTGATGAAGGGGCAATACTCTCTCCCGAATCCGCCCTCTGAGGCTCACATATTGCCTAACCCTGGCTTTGTTACACCTTTACCCACATCAAACCGTGTTTAATGGTACCCCCCTGACCCTTCTTCCCATGCATTAACCTTCAACTCTGCATGGTCCCTCAGTCCAACCCCTCTGCCCCACAATACTCCTGATGAACCCCCTCAGTGGGGTGCTTTTGGCCCCCGCTCGCGTCGCACGCTGGGTCCCTCGGATGAACCTATGAACACAGCTGAAGCATCTTCTATGCCATCATCTCCCCTTGCCCGTACCTGTCGTCTTTCTTATTTTTATAACACCTTCGTTTCGATCCTTGAACCTCTATCTGCTGACCTTAATGATATGGACACCTGCCCGTTTTCTATGGAATATGCGCTGTCCAACGATGGCCTCTTCTCCGTGACTGAAGCTCTTTCTGGACATGACACTTCCCTTTGGAAGCAGGCCATGGATAATGAATACCAATCTCTCCTCAAGAATCATACCTGGACTCTAACGCCCCTTCCTCCTGGCCGAACCCCTATTTCATGCCAATGGTTACTACATAAGAAATACCACCTCGATGGTACAGTCGCTCTCTATAAAGCTTGTCTCGTTGCTCGTGGTTTCACTCAAATTCCTAGTTTAGACTACAATGAAACATTCTCCCCTGTCATTAGTCTCACATCACTACGGGTCCTGTTCGCTATTGCTATCCAATATGACCTCTTGCTAGAACATTTGGACATCCAAATAGTGTTTCTTCATGGCGATCTTCCTGAGGAGCTTTACATGTCCCAACCTGAACAGTTTATCTCCTCCTCCCATCCTACTTATGTGTGCCGACTACATCGCTCACTCTATGGCTTAAAACAGTCCCCTCGTTTATGGTTCTACAAGTTTAATGAATTCATGCTATCCCATGGTTACACACGGCTGCTTTCTGAACCTAATATCTATACCCGACACTCCTCTAATGGTGCTCCCATCATTGCCCTCTACCTCGATGACATTGCCATACTCGGTTCCACCTCCTCCTTGATATCTCAAGCCAAACAAGAACTCTCTGCTGCTTTCAACATCAGAGACCTTGGCCCCCTTACTTTTTTCCTTGGCCTCCATATACTTTACGATCGACCTCATGGTACCCTCTATGTTCATTAATCCAAATATGCTCTTGAGATGCTTCAATCCACATGTTTTGCCACTGTCAAACCCATGCTGACTCCTCTCTCTGTTACGTCTCGTATCACTTTTTCCGACCACGCTCCTTCCAGCTCCACTTCACACTCCCTTTTGTCTCAGTTTCGCCCTCTCATTGGCGAATTCCGTTACATCGTATCTTGCACCCATTTTGATCTCTGCTTTGCCATCAATTTTTTATATCGTTTTATGCATGCTCCCACTACCTCTCATTGGAAATCTCTAAAACGATGCATTCGCTACCTGCAACATAATAAACATCATGGCATCCTATATAAATGCACTCCTCATCGCCTCATCTCAATTGACATTCTTGGGTGGTCCGATTCAGATGGGGGGGGGGATTAGACTGTGGACGTTCTACTGCAGCATTTGTGTTTACTCTTGCAGGTGGTGCTGTCTCGTGGAAATCCAAAAAGCAATCGACTGTTTGATTATCTACCGCTGAAGCAGAATTTGTGGCTCTTGCTATGGCTGCAAAGGAAGGACTTTGGCTCAAGACCTTACTTCAAGAACTATTCCCAACCAAAACTATGTAGATTCATTGTGATAATCAGTCTCGTTTATTTCTAGCCAGTCATCCAAAGCAATATGAACAAACCAAACACATAGATATGAAGTTTCATTTTATTAGGGAACTAGTTGACAAGTGTTGACAAATTCACCTTATGCAAGAAGCACTTAAGATTAACGGAAATTCCATCTTAGCTCCTTCACGTGATGTCGTTAAGGGGGGGTGTTATTAGGGAACTAGTTGACAAGTGTTGACAAATTCACCTTATGCAAGAAGCACTTAGGATTAACGGAAATTCCATCTTAGCTCCTTCACGTGATGTCATTAAGGGGGGGTGTTGTGATGTGGCTTGTCCACGTATAACGCCACCACGTGATATAACGACATACACATTCATAACCAACATATGAACCAGCACATCCTTTGGTATGCACGCCAACATGCAATTAAATCAATGATGAATAATAAAATAAGCACAACAGTTCTCCGTGCATTGTCTTCGCTCTGCGTCATCCTTATCTGTGAAAGGTATGTGTGCCTCCTAGTTTCTCAACACTTTGGAACATTATATAACTTTACGCATGTCCCGCTCAATGATAGACACATGTTATAATATGCAGCATTCGCAACTCTGCTACAAACAGATAACTTGATGTTGTGTACATGCATGCGCGAATGAGGATAAAATGTGAATCGACACAAGATGTAAGAATACAACAGATCACTTTGAAACAAGTAAAATTTCCAGTTTCTGTGGATTCGATGAGTTGGTTGTTGGTTGTTCTCGACGCCATTTCCAACTGCACAAGATTTCGAATGGCAAGCATTGCTTCGGGCATGACATCATGAAAAGCTCTGAAATGCAGTGCTTCAATGGCGATGGAGCCAACAAACAATGTGGAATTGTATAACTGACAGGGCACTCATGACATGTAAGCACTTACGTGTCGGCAACAGATTCAAACGGACACCTCCATTTGACGGATCGCGCCCCCTCTGTTGTATTAAAACTGAATACCTGAGCATAATTAAATGCAAGGGCCAACAAAATTTGTGGCGTGCCTCCCTGGTGCAAGCGGTGCCATCAATGCATCGAAGACCGCGTTCACCTCTTCTTCGATTGCCCCAAGTCCCGTGTTATATGGCATCACGTAACACGGATTCTGCATCTCTCGAACCATATCAATTGGCAACAAGCGTTGTTGGGTGAGGCCGTTGGCTGCTCTTCTAGGCTGTGGAATGCTATCAGAGGCGAGACTCTTTGGAAAATTTGGAGGGAGCGATGCGCTGTCAACTTTGGCCAAACCCCAAAGGAATGGTCGATTGAGAAATCCTTGTTTTTCTAAGTAAAAGAATCTCTCGTGACAAGAGATCTCCCCCATTTAGACATCACTGTATTTATCTCCTCGTAGATAACAAGCTGAAACCCAAATGGGTCCCCCATGAAGGAGATGATAGTTTTATACGCCTCATTTGTAACGCCCTCTAGCTTACCGAACTCGTCCCCTGCTTTGTGGGATTTGGGGGGTGCCATGGGAACTAGTCCCATTCATCTGTAACTTTTCTTTATTATTTTAATTAAAGTCCGGGAGATTAGGATATGGCCGAACTTCCTTTTATAAAAACATAACGTTTCTTGTAACGATCTGGACCGTGTCGTCCTCGCATTTGTCTCTGTGCGTACCACACTTTTCTACATGGTATCTGCGACCCAGTAGGGCTTAGGTTTTCGTGTGATTGCAGTGCATGTTTGGAGTGATCACCCATGGAGCAAGCAATTACATTGAAACAAGTAAAATTTCCAGTTTCCGTGGTTTCGATGAGCTGGAGGCGGAATTACTAGAGCTTTATAATGCTTTTCTGGTTGTTCTCGATGCCATTTTCAACTGCGCAAGGCGTCGAGTGGCAAGCATTGGTTCGGGCATGACATCATGAAAAGCTCTGAAATGCAGTGCTTCAATGGCAATGAAGCCAAGTTCCAACAAACAATGTTGAATTGTATAACAACAAACTGAGATCACGCGCACTCATGACATGTGACCACTTTCGTGTCAACAACAGATTCAAAGGATCACGTCCCCTCTCTTCTATTAAAACTAAATACCTGAACATAATTAAATAACGTTTCTTGTCGTCTTGGCATTTGTGTCTCGACTCTCTGCGTACCACAGTTTTCTACATGGTATCTGCGGACCAGTAGGGCTTAGGTTTTCGTGCGGTTTCAGTGCGCGCTTGACTGATCACCCATGGCGCAAGCAATTGCTTTGCGCAAGTACAAAATTGGTAAGCTTCATGGCGCGAATTATCAACTGTGGAAATCGACCATGACTATGGTCCTTCAGAAGCTTTCGTTTCTCTCTGTTGTTGATGGTACAGAAGCTTGTCCTGCGCGAGATGACCTTCAATTGGCTACGCATGTCAAGGCTTGGGACGAAAAAGACCTAGATGCAAAACTAGAGTTTCTGTTGCATATGATGGACATGCTGAAACAATCTGTCCGTAGAGTCACTACCTCTCATGGTATACGGAAAGCGCTCAAAGAAATGTTCGAAGTGCGAAATGTCGCTCATCAAGTTAACTATCTTCAACAATTGTTTTCGTTGTCGATGACGGAATCGGACTCTCCAGAAACCTTCTTGCAGTAGTGGCATGTATAAATGGATGATACAGTACTCTCCTGCTGAGAACTTCCATCGCAACTTCAATCAATTGTATTAATGTCTACTTTACCCTCTTCTTTTCAATCTTTTGTGTCTTCCTTAATCACTAATGCACACCAACGATATTTCCAAAATGGCACTCCACATAGGCATCATTGGGAAAATTCTAGACAAGTTCACTATACTAATGTAACTCCTGAACCTGACTATCAATGTGATGGCAATGAAGGACTTGTGTAGAATATGTCTCCGATGCAGCATTCTTGCTTAGGCATTAGATTGGAATGATGGAGAAAGGCATATGTTTACATATACATAAGGCATAGGCTCACATGTACATGCTTGATGTGTGATGGGCTGGATTAGGAATGACGGAATTCTATATTCTAAGTCATGGAAAGTGAAGAGGAATGATGGAAAGTGCAGGTGCATTCTAGACAATCTCACTCACGTTGATATGAATAACAATGAACGAAGGAGAGTTAAAAGAGGATGTGAGAGTTTTCGAGGAGAAAAGGACATTGTCATTGTTGAGGATACGCTTCTTCCTATTCAAAGATCATTTGTTACCAGATTGAGAGTTTCGTTTGCGAAATAATGTGGCTCCCGCTCAATGATAGACACATGTAATATGCAGCATTAGCAACTCTGCTACAAACAGATAACTTGTTGTTGTGTACATGCATGCGCGAATGAGGATAAAATGTGAAGCGACAAAAGATATAAGACTAGAACAGGTCACTTTGAAACAAAAGATGTTCCGTGGTCTCGATGAGCTGGACGCGGAATTACTAGGGGTTAATAATGCTTTGCTGTTTGTTCTCGACGCCATTTCCAACTGCGCAAGACTTCGAGTGGCAAGCACTGCTTCGGGCATGACATCATGAAAGCTCTGAAATGCAGTGCTTCAATGGCAATGGAGCCAACAAACAATGACTCAACGGAGCCAACGGAGCCGGGAAAAATGACTCAGCATGCTTATCGTTGGCTGAAGAAGCTCCCACTGAAGTGGTATCCCGCTTCCATCTCGTCCGGCTTGAATGAGATGCCACATAAAGTCACCATTTTCAACTTCTGCCAAAGACTCAGTAGAAGCACAGAAGTTGGGAACAGATCTATCATCGTACAGCACTTTACCCATCTTCTCGGGGTCTCGACTCCTCTTTCCCCGCATAGGTGTGACTCCATGGCAACCATCTCAAGGGTTACTCAATCTTGAATCCCACAGAACATGAATTCTTTGCTCGATGCTGACATTTCCTAGAACAAAATTATCGAGGTTATTGATGCTCTTCCCAATGGGAAAAGTCCAGGTCCTGATGGCCTCACCAATGAGTTTTTCAAGTCCTTCAAGCATCAGGTGGCCACCCCACTGCGTCTGGTGTGGCATGAGGCTCTCTCCTTCGGCCCCCTCCATGTCTTAATAATGGTGTCATCAAGTTAATCCACAATAGGGGAGATAAGAACAAAATTGAAAACTGGCCGCCGATTACCATGCTCCAAATTGGATACAAGATAATTGCCAAGGTTATCGGCAACAGAATCTCTTGTCATTTAAAGTCATGGCTTTGTGAGGACCAAAAAGGTTTTATCAAAAGTAGATCTATACTTGAAGAAATTGTCGATATTTGGGAAGGCCTTGCGTTTGCTGAGGAGTCTCCACAAGATCTAGTATTCATTAAGATCGACTTCGACAAAGCATATGACAGATTGGAATGGGACTTTATTCTTCAATCACTGAAAGACCTTGGATGCAGCCAAAAGTTCACGAAGATGGTTTCCACTCTTCTCGGAAACGCTTCAACTAGAATAAATATCAAAGATAAGCTCTCTGAGCCCATACGTTTAAAAAGATCTATCAGGCAAGGCTGCCCTCTAGCTTCACTACTCTAGCTATCACCTCGAACGGCCTCAGTCGCCTATTAAAGCATCACATGGATGCTGGCAATCTCAAGGGTCTTTCCCTACCTCTAAATCACAACCAAATGATTGCGAGACTCTTTGCCGATGACATGAATGCCTTTGTATATAACGATATGAACAACATTGAGGTATTCTAGAGTTGCCTCGACACCTTTTTGTGTGGCGTCAGGTTCAAAAATCAACCATGCTAAAATTGCTTTCAGAGCAATCCGCGGACCTCCACCCCAATTGATGTTAGATCAGGGGTGTCAAGTTATCCCTAGAAGTCAAGTCTTCCGTCTCCTCGGCATTCCGATGGGCTTCAACATCACAATGGACCAATGATAGAATTGGGTGCTAGCCAAGCTGGATAGCAAACTAAATCATTGAAAAGGTGTGAAAGTCAACTTGGCACGGCATGCTATGGTTGTTAACACATTTATGCTTTCTACGACTATTTACTTTATCTCGTGTTGGAGACCTAAGGAGAAAGAGTTGGCCAAAGTGGAAAGAATCTACAGAAACTTCCTTTAGAAGGGGGACCCCAACAAGAGGGGGATTCCCAAAATCACTTGCATTAGCTCAAAAGGCTCAAGGGCTTGGGTATTTTGGATATCATTGGGTTGGCTGACAAGCTGGCGGCAAAATGACTTATCATGGCTTGGAGCAATAGTGAGTCCTCATGGGCTAAATTGATCTTCAAAAACATGGAAGACCTTACCATAGTCGGCCATCCTGGTTGGAAGGACATAGGGATTCTAATGCTTTTGTTCCCCCCCACCCCCACCTAGTGTCCCTTAAAGGCTCTAGCCTCGTGTGTTCTTTATGGGAGAGTTGGAACAAGGCTAAACAATTCATCAGAATTAGTGACGAGTGGAAGTGGGCGGCTTTGATAAGACAAATGACTCTATCTGGTTCCCAATCAATGACAATAGGGGGCTAGAGTCATGGAACCTCCAAACTGCAAAGCGATTATGGAATAAGGGGTTCAAACATTGGAAACAACTCTGGAAACAAGAGACCATCTAGTGGATTAGGTTCTGAGACTTAGACCCGAGATATAGGGTTACCCTCGATGAATGGAATCTTCTTCAAGGCAGGTGTTTAGTGTGGGACCATGCAACTACCCGCCTTCTCTGGAGTCACGATCTTCCTTGCTTGGAGGGCCTCAAATGGAGCAATGGTAAGAAAATATCCAGAATCCCCAACTTCAAAGAGAACTTAGATGTTCATCACACCCTTAACAAGAGGTGGTGCCTTTCTTGGACCAAACTTCGATGGGAACTAAAGTTCATGTCTATTTGGCACCCCTAAATGAGATAAAAAAGTCCGTTCTCATGTGGCAAATCTTGCATAAGGAAATCTGAAGTGGTATCCCCCTCCCATCTCCTCCGGCTTGAATGAGGTGCCACATAAAGTCCCCATTTTCAACTTTTGCCAAAGACTCAGTAGAAGCACAGAAGTTGAGAAGAGATCTATCATCGTAGAGCACTTTACCCATCTTCTCGAGGTCTCGACTCCTCTTTCCCCGCATAGGTGTGACTCCATGGCAACCATCTCAAGGGTTACTCAATCTAGAATCCCACAGAACATGAATTCTCTGCTGGATGCTAACATTTCTGAGAACAAGATTATGGAGGTTATTGATGCTCTTCCCAATGGGAAAAGTCCGGGTCCTGATGGCCTCACCAATGAGTTTTTCAAGTCCTTCAAGCATCAGGTGGCCACCCCATTGTGTCTGGTGCGGCATGAGGCTCTCTCCTTCGGCCCCCTCCATGTCTTAATAATGGTGTCATCATTTTATCCACAAAAGGGGAGATAAGAACAAAATTGAAAACTGGTCACCGATTACCATGCTCCAAACTCGATACAAGATAATTGCCAAGGTTATCGCCAACAAAATCTCTTTTCAATTAAAGTCATGGCTTTATGAGGACCAAAAAGGTTTTATCAAAGGTAGATCTATACTTGAAGCAATTGTCGATATTTGGGAAGGCCTTGCGTTTGCTGAGGAGTCTACACAAGATCTATTATTCATTAAGATCGACTTCGACAAAGCATATGACAGATTGGAATGGGACTTTATTCCTCAATCACTAAAAGACCTTGGATGCAACAAAAAGCTCATGAAGATGGTTTCCACTCTTCTCAGAAATGCTTCAACTATAATAAATCTCAACAGTAAGCTCTCTGAGCCCATACGTTTAAACATATCTATCAGGCAAGGCTGCCCTCTGGCTTCACTACTCTTCGCTATTGCGTCGAATGGCCTTAGTCGCCGATTAAAGCATCACATGGATGCTAGCTATCTCAAGGGTCTTTCCCTACCTCTAAATCATGGCCAAATGATTGCGAGACTCTTTCTCAATGACATGAATGCCTTTGTACATAACGATATGAATAGCATTGAGGTGTTCCGGAGTTGCCTCGACACCTTTTGTGTGGTGTCAGGTTCAAAAATCAACCATGCTAAAGCTAATTTTAGAGCAATACACGGACCTCCACCCCAATTGTTGTTAGATCAGGTGTGTTAAGTTATCCCTAGAGGTCAAGTCTTCCATCTCCTCGGTATTCCGATGGGCTTCGACATCACAATAGACCAACAATAGAACTGGGTGCTAGCCAACCTGGATAGCAAACTAAATCATTAGAAAGGTATGGAAGTCAACTTGGTAGGGAATGCTATGGTTGTTAACACATTTATGCTTTCTACGACTATTTACTTTATCTCGTGTTGGAGACCTAAGGAGAAAGAGTTGGCCAAAGTGGAAAGAATCTGCAAAAACTTCCTTTGGACTGGGGACCCCAACAAGAGAGGGATTCCCAAAATCAAATGGGAAACTTGCATTAGCTTGAAAGACTCAAGGGGCTTGGGTATTTTTGATATCGTTGGGTTGGCTGACAAGCTGGTGACAAAATGGCTTATCAAGGCTTGGAGCAATAGTGAGTCCTGGGCTAATCGATCTTCAAAACATGGAAGACCTTACCTTAGTTGGCCATCCTGGTTGGAATGACATACGGATTCTCATGCTTTTGTTCTCCCCCCACCCGGTGTCCCCTAAAGGCTCTAGCCTCGTGTGTTATTTATGGGAGAGTTGGAACAAGGCCAAACAATTCATCAGAATCAGTGATGAGTGGAAGTGGGCGGCCTGGATAAAACAAAGTGACTCTATCTGGTTTTCGATCAGCGGCATTAGGGGGGTGGAGTCATGCAACCTCCAAATTGCAAAGCGGTTATGGAACAAGGGGTTCAAACATTGGAAACAGCTCTGGAAACAAGAGACTAGCTTGTGGATTAGGTTCGAAGACTTAGACCCTAGATATAGAGTTACCCTCGAGGAATGGACTCTTCTTCAAGGCGGGTGTTTAGTGTGGGACCGCACAACTACCCGCCTTCTCTGTGGTCAACATCTTCCTTGCTTGGAGGGCCTCAAATGGAGCAATGGTAAGAAAATATCCAGAATCCCCAGCTTCAAAGAGAACATAGATGTTCATCACACCCTTAACAAGAGGTGGTGCCTTTCTTGGACCAAACTTCGATGCGAAGTTAAGTTCATGTCTATTTGGCACCCCCTAATTGAGATCAAAAAGTCCGTTCTCATGTGGGAGATCTTGCATAAGAGAATCTGGTTGAATGCAATGGCTAACAAAATCTATGGTGTGCCGCCATGGTGCAAGCATTGCCATCGATGCATCGAAGATTTAGTTCACGTGTTCTTCGATTGCCCCAAGTCTCGTGATATTTGGCATCATGTGACTCAGGTATCGAGACTCACAAACCAAATCAATTGGCAACAGGCGATGTTGGGTGAGACGGTCGGCTGCTCATCGAGGCTATGGACACTACAACATATCGAGGGTATACCAAGGAAAATGAACGGGCACAATGTTTTCGCGACATCGGTGTTATGGTCGGTATGCGCATCAAAAACATAACGCTATCGGAGCTCTCCGACAACGCCCGTATGGGCACCTATATGGGTGTCGATATATGCATCAGTATGAGCGTCGGTCTAATGTCCGTTGCATATGTTGGGTGTACCGACACCCATACCACCGACTCTACTGGGCGTACCGACGCCCATATCGACGACCATATCTGCACAAATTTTTTTGGGCAGAGTGTGTTGTCTATTGCTACAACATGATGTTGTTTAGCAAAAGACAATACACTCTACCCAACTCTATACCGAGTACATGTGTTATGTACTCTAATGGCAACCAAAACATGATTTTATATGAGCAAAAATGAACCATAAATCATGTACAAAAAGTTATATATTCCATCAATGAAAGATGTACAAGAGTGTGACAAAGCACTTCCATATAGGAATGGAATAGAAAATTATGGTACATCATTGCCACATAGGAGTGTAATACAAAATTGTTGCAATGTGAAAAAGCACTTCCATATAGGAATCAAATACAAACTTATAGTACATCATTGCCACATAGGAGTGTAATACAAAATTGTGGCAAAGCATATATGTAAGGGAATCAAAACATTTACACCTGCAATCTTGCAACAAAGCATGTGTAAAATGAGACAAATTGACATGACATTTATAAAAAACAACTAAAAATACAAAACCAAGCTATAAGTTTACCTAATCATAGAATATTCTCCCATGAAATGATTGCACCACGTCCCTCTAAGTTTTGCAACAGTGCGACCAATCCATGACGATTTCCGTAAGATTCTTTGGCTCCCATCGGAGGACGACCCACTTCCAACTCCTATAATAAATACGCAAAATGTTAGATGAACATACATGATGTGCTGAACACAAACAAATTCAATAATTAACATGATACTTACAAATTGGTAGCACATACTGTCGTATCCGCCGCTACCTTAATGCGACGCTCCGACCGTATCCAAACGTGTGGCCGCCGCATCTCTTTGTTGACGATATCGATAAGGACTATGTTGCTGCTCCTACTGAATCGATTCCCACTCTTCAAAATCTAACCACGCAGGCTTTGGTAAGCCTACTTTAAAAGCATCGCGAGCTTCGGATCGTCGATGAGACATCACCTCGCGTGCCATATGCTGAATCCATTCCGAACTCACAATAAGATTCCCAGGTGCTGGCCAGTACTCTTCATATATCGATTGTGTGATATTGTTTTTAGAATTCCCATCCTGTTCGATCCATTTTAGCATTACAGAATGTCCAAACTCTATGGAGCAAAGTTGTCGAATGCCCTGACGCATTGACTTCCTGGCTACATCCATGACTGGAGCTCCATTACGTATATGATATATTTTGTAGTCGTCATGGTCATGCGCTCCCCAAGGTGTACCTGGAGATCCCATCTGATCCAATGTGAAGATCCCATATGATCCAATGTGTGTATGCATATGCATGTGTGTATGCATATGCAGGTTTGTCATATGCATTGTTTATGCATATGCATTGTGTATGCATATGCATTCTGCATGCATATGCATTGTGTATGCATATGCATTGTGTATGCATATGCATGTTTGTATGCATATGCATGTGTGCATGCATATGCATTGTGTGTATGCATATGCATTGTGTGCATATGCATTTGTGTATGCATATGCATTTGTGTATGCATATGCATATGTGTATGCATATGCATATGTGTATGCATATGCATATGTGTATGCATATGCATATGTGTATGCATATGCATTTGTGTGTATGCATATGCATTTGTGTGTATGCCTATGCATGTGTGCATGTGTGTATGTGTGTATGCATATGCATATGCATGTGTGCATGTGTGTATGTGTGTATGCATATGCATGTGTGTACGCATATGCATTATGCATGTGTATGTGTGCATGTGTGTATGTGTGTATGCATATGCATGTGTGTATGCATATGCATGTGTGTATGCATATGCATGTGTAGGTGTGTATGCATATGCATTGTTTGTATGCATATGCATGCATGTATGCATATGCATGCATGTATGCATATGCATTGTGTGTATGCATATGCATTGTGTGTATGCATATGCATTGTGTGTATGCATATGCATTTGTATGCATATGCATGTGTGTATGCATATGCATATGCATTTGTGTATGCATATACATTTGTGTGTATGCATATGCATGTGTGTATGCATAGGCATTGTGTGTATGCATATGCATATGCATTTGTGTGTATGCATATGCATGTATGTATGCATATGCATGTGTGTATGCATATGCGTTGTGTGTATGCATATGCATGTGTGCATGTGTGTATGTGTGTATGCATATGCATGTGTGCATGTGTGTATGTGTGTATGCATATGCATTGTGTGTATGCATATGCATTTGTGTATGCATATGCATTTCTGTGTATGCATATGCATTTGTGTGTATGCATATGCATTTGTGTGTATGCATATGCATTTGTGTGTATGTATATGCATTTGTGTATGCATATGCATGTGTGTAAGCATATGCATGTTTGTATGCATATATATGTGTGTATGCATATGCATGTGTGTATGAATATGCATGTGTGTATGCATATGCATGTGCATGTGTATGTATATGCATGTGTGTATGCATATGCATATGCATGTGTAGGCATATGCATATGCAATATATGCATATGCATGTGTGTATGCATATGCATATGCATGTGTATGCATATGCATATGCATGTGTATGCATATGCATATGCATGTGTATGCATATGCATATGCATGTGTATGCATATGCATATGCATGTGTATGCATATGCATGTTTGTATGCATATGAATGTGTGTATGCATATGCATGTTTGTATGCATATGAATGTGTGTATGCATATGCATTTGTGTGTATGCATGCGTTTGTGTATGCATATACATGTTTGTATGCATATGCATGTGTGTATGCATATGCATGTGTGTATGCATATGCATGTGTGTATGCATATGCATGTGTGTATGCATATGCATGTGTGTATGCATATGCATGTGCATGTGTATGCAACATCTGTGTATGCATATGCATATGCATGTGTATTTATTATATGCATGTGCGTATGCATATGCATGTGTGTATGCATATGCAGGTGTGTATGCATATGCATGTGTGTATGCATATGCATGTGTGTATGCATATGCATATTTGTATGCATATGAATCTGTGTATGCATATGCTTTGTGTATGTGTGTATGCATATGCATTCTGTGTATGCATATGAATTGTGTGTATCCATATGCATTTGTGTTTGCATATGCATTTGTGTATGCATATGCATTTGTGTATGCATATGCATTTGTGTATGCATATGCATTTGTGTGTGCATATGCATGTGTGTATGCATATGCATGTTTGTATGCATATGCATGTGTGTATGTATATGCATGTGCATGTGTATGCATATGCATATGCATGTGTGTGCATATGCATGTGTGTATGCATATGCATATGCATGTGTATGCATATGCATATGCATGTGTATGCATATGCATATGCATGTGTATGTATTATATGCATGTGTGTATGCATATGCATATGCATGATTGTATGCATATGCATGTTTGTATGCATATGAATGTGTGTATGCATATGCATTGTGTATGTGTGTATGCATATGCATTGTGTGTATGCATATGCATTGTGTGTATGGATATGCATTTGTGTATACATATGCATTTGTGCGTATGCATATTCATTTGTGTATGCATATGCATGTGTGTATGCATATGCATGTTTGTATGCATATGCATGTGTGTATGCATATGCATGTGTGTATGCATATGCATGTGTGTATGCATATGCATGTGCATGTGTGTATGCATATGCATATGCATATGCATGTGTATGCATATGCATATGCATATGCATATGCATGTGTATGTATTATATGCATGTGTGTATGCATATGCATGTGTATGGATATGCATGTGTATGCATATGCATGTGTATGCATATGCATGTTTGTATGCATATGAATGTGTGTATGCATATGCATTGTGTATGTGTGTATGGATATGCATTGTGTGTATGCATATGCATGTGTGTATGCATATGCATGTGCATGTGTATGCATATGCATGTGCATGTGTATGCATATGCATGTGCATGTGTATGCATATGCATGTGTATGCATATGCATGTGTGTATGCATATGCATATGCATATGCGTGTGTATGTATTATATGCATGCCTCTATGCATATGCATATGCATGTGTATGCATGTGCATGTGTGTATGCATATGCATGTTTGTATGCATATGAATGTGTGTATGCATATGCATTGTGTATGTGTGTATGTGTATGCATTGTTTGTATGCATATGCATAGGTGTATGCATATGCATGTGTGTATGCATATGCATGTGTATGTGTATGCATATGCATGTGTGTATGCATATGCATATGCATGTGTGTATGCATATGCATATTTATGTGTATGCATATGCATGTTTATATGCATATAAATGTGGGTATGCATATGCATTGTGTATGTGTGTATGCATATGCATGTGTCTATGCATATGCATGTGTGTATGCATATGCATGTGTGTATGTGTGTATGGATATGCATGTGTGTGTTTATACATATGTGAGTGTGTATGTATATGTATCTCTCTCTCTCTATGTCAATAAAAAACAAAACAATGACTTACATCGATGTAATTGTTTGAATCGTGGTCGTCAAAGTCCACTGTAAGTTGTCTTTCATCGAATTTCCAAAGACTTGATCCAAAATCTCTTGCAAAATTAAAGTGAGAAGATATTAGAAAAGCAAAAACATAAAAAAAGAAAAAAGAGTGCTACAGTATGTGCGATATTCTTACCAAAACTTAAGATCTGCAAAGATAGAGTGTGCTTAGATCTAGAGAGAGAGAGAGGGAGGGGGGAGAGAGAGAGAGGGGGAGGGGAGAGAGAGAGAGAGGGAGGGGGTGAGAGAGAGAGATGGAAGGAGAGAGAGAGAGGGAAGGAGAGAGAGAGAGAGGGAAGGAGAGAGAGAGAGAGAAAGAGAGAAACATTGACAAACAGAGATATGTTGCTCGCATGTGCAAAGTCGACAGTCGAAGATCTAAGTTCAAAACGCCTGAAATGTCGAATGTTTGCTCTCAGGCCCGATTAAAAACCGTGTGTCGATATGAGCATCGGTATAAGCGTCGATAATTACCAGTAACTTCTTGATGCTCATACCGACGCAGTTGTTCTGATGCTAAGCGGATTTCCCAAATCTTCCGAGGGTCTTACCGACACCAACGCGGACCGTCGGTATGCCGAATGTCGGTATACCCTTGGTATGTTGTAGTGGGAATGGCATTAGGGGTGAGACTCTTTGGAAGATTTGGAGGGAGTGATGTGCTATCAATTTTGACCAAACTCCAAAGGAATGGTTGATTGAGAAATCCTTGTTTCTTTTAGGTAAAAGAATCTCCCGAGATAAGAGATCTCCACCGTTTAGACATCACTGTATTTATCTCCTAGAAAACAACAAGTTGAAACCCAAATGGGTCTCACATGAGGGAGATGATAGATTTGTCGGCCTCATTCGTAATGCCTACTAGCTTGCCATACTCCTCCCCTGCATTGTGGGATTTGGGGGGTCCCATGGGAACTTGTCCCATTCACTTGTAACTTGTCTTCTTTATTTTAATTAAAGTTCGCAAGATAAGGCTAAGCCGAACTTCCTTTTATTGAAAAAAAAAGACTCAGGAGAAGCATATTTCAAGTACCAGATTTTAGCCAAAGCAATGACACTTTGACTATCACTAAGCAAACAAGGTACATGCTGAGGTAAACTCATATCACAAGCAAGACGAGAAAGCCACAATGCTTCCTTACATGCCTCACTTGCTATTACATACTATGCTTCTATGGTGGAAACAACTATACATTCTTGAAGATGAGATCTCTAAGAGATAGCAGCTCCAGCAAAATGAAAAATTTACCCTGATGTAGACTTACGATTGTCTACAAAACTAACATAGTCAGAATTTATGTAACCAATAATGGATGCTTTCCCTCTACCTAAGCATAGAAAATTGTCCTTAGTGCCACTCAGATATCAAGTTTGGACAAAGAGGACACCATTTTAAATTTCTGCAAGTGTAGTAACCTAGCAAAATTCAAATGACAAAAGCATGCATGCCAAAGCTTTGCATTTGACATAGCCTGAGAATTATGTACTACACATGCTGAATCATTCACAGATTTTTCATAGTCTATGAGCTTATACAACGCACAACATAAAATGCCACAAGTAACAATCACGTTGCCATTTGACAGATTATGAACTGTATATCTATCATCAATAAATTTCACAACCAAGGCAATCTTGGCTAAAGCTGAAACTGATAACATATTATTCTTTATCTGTGTCACAAATAAAGCATCCAACAATGTAAAAGAAGTACCATCAACAGTAGTAAGAATGATCTTACCAACTCCCATGAAAGCATAAGAGGAGTTGTTAGTGCACGTGACAGTATTCCCTGTAGGGGCACACTCGAGTGAAGTGAAGAAACTGCATTGCGAGTTAATATGTTTGATTGCCCCACTATCAAAGTACCAAACATCTGAGTCTACTATAGACATACACTATTCATAAGAAGATGGGTCAAAACTGCAAACAGTAGCAAATGCCCATTCTTCATTCTACACTAGATTAGTAGACTTTGTTTTCAATGTAGAGGCCTCTACAACAATGAGCCTCTTTTTTATTTGCTTCTTTTGCAGCGAGTTTTGGACAATTCTTTATGACATGATCATTTGCTTTAGAGTACTTGCAAAATAGTTTTTGCTCTTCTGTTCTCTTATCTTCTCTGTGATCCTTCTTTGATTGTGGAAAACTACCAGATTTTTGCTTACTAGTAGAAGAGCTCGAGTTACCTTTGCCCTTCTAACTAGCCAAGAAACCTTGATCTACAACACACTTAATGGACTTGTTCTACCTCGACAGATCTTCTTACAACAAAACAGAAACTAACTCCTCAAGTGCCACTACAAGGAATACGGGCATATAGCGACAGTTAAGGTGACATAATTTCGTTGCTATAAAATTGCAACATGCATCGTAATGAGCGTCACGCGTGTGTCGATTAAACGATGAACCAAAGGATGTTTTTTGCGACTTGTCGCACGACGGGGTCTGTGAGGCTCCCATACAGCATCGCTAACACGACGGTTTTAAATAGCGTCGCATAATCCATGCTTTGTTACGTCACATACACTTATACACTTATACATGATGAAGATGCACTTTAACACATATACACATATACACATGCACATACACACACATATATACACATAGATACATGTGCACATACACTTAGACATACACACATATACACATGCATATGCACAAACATTTCTACAACCACATAAAAAGACTTACATGCATGCATTACTGCATATATATATATATATATATATATATATATATATATATATATATATATATATATATATATATATATATATATATATATATATATATATATATATATATGTATATATATATATATATATATATATATATATATATATATATATATATATATATATATATATATATATATATATATACACACATACACACATTAACATATACGCAAATACATGTATATGCACATCCACATGCATGCACATGGATGCAAATGGAAATGCATCCACATACACATGCATGTGGAATACATATACACATGCATATACATACATTATACACATATATACACATGTATATGCACATAAGTACACACACATATACACATGCACACACACATGCACATACCTCCATATACACATATACATGCACATACACACATATACACATAGAGTTACACATATACATGCACATACATATACACACATATACACATGCACATGCACATACTCATACACACATATACACTTACACATGCACATGCACATGCACATACTCATACACACATATACACTTACACATGCACATGCACATACATACAGATACACACACATACACATGCACATACATACATATACACACACATACATATACACTTAGGTACACACATATGAATGAATTATATAATTAAAGTATTAAAACACATATACACATGCACACACACATACACATACCTACATATACACATATACATGCACATACACACATATACACATAGAGTTATACATATACATGCACATACATATACACACACATACACATGCACATGTACATACTCATACACACATATACACTTACACATGCACATGCACATACATACATATACACACACATACACAATCACATAAATACATATACACACATACATATACACTGAGGTACACACATATGAATGAGTTATATAATTAAAGTATTAAAACACATATACACATGCACATACCTACATATACACATATACATGCACATACACACATATACACATAGAGTTACACATATACATGCACATACATATACAACCACATACACATGCACATGCACATACTCATAGACACATATACACTTACACATGCACATGCACATACATACATATACACACAAATACACATGCACATACATACATATACACACACATACATATACACTTAGGTACACACATATGAATGAATTATATAATTAAAGTATTAAAACACATGCTTAATATAAACAATAATAACAATCAATAGAACAAAACTCTTCATTACTTAATACCATACCACACAATTCAAAACATAACTGAAATGAAAAATATATAGATAAATATATATATATATATATATATATATATATATATATATATATATATATATATATATATATATATATATATATATATATATATATATATATATATATACACACATATATATATATATATATATATATATATATATATATATATATATATATATATATATATATATATATATATATATATCTCAATGTAAATACAGATAATCCAATGTCATAATCAACTAAAATCCTAATCATCATCATCATGATCATCATCATCAGCAATATCATGATCATCCTGATCTTCCTCATCCTCATCGTCATGATCACCCTGAGACGATCGAGATCGTCCCTCCTGTGTCTCTCTCTCCACCTCATCCATATTTGTCTCTCCGTAATACTCCTGTATTACATATAACAAACATAAATAAATAAAACAATTAAACCATTCATAAAAATAAAATAATTATATAAAATTGAATAATACTCACAAATGCATTAGGATGACCTTGTAATACTCGCTCAAATGCCAATATCCAAAATGTGTAGCATGCTCGATCTCATGTTTTGTCGGATATTGGCCGTACTCCTTCCACTGCATTGAAACAAATAAAAACGATTAGTTGCTTGCATTTTAACTAAAATAAAAAATATACTCACAATAACACATATACTTACAAATGTAGCTACAAAACCATTATGGCCCATTTGGCCTAGGTGCGATGTGTGGCCCGACTCCACTCTCTTCTTTGCAGTAGCCTGTTTATTTAAGAAAAAAAATACATAAATTAAATGTAAAAAATTACTAAAATATATAAAAATTATAAATACAAATTATTAATTTGTGTACCTTCTGCTGAGGAAATGACTCCTGAAGACGTAGCTATCTACGAAAAAATTGCCACGTCTGAGGTGTTTATGTTAGCTCGCCTCTTATTTTTTTCCACCATACAATATCTCATGTTAATTTAATCTCCAATAGAAAAAAAAAATCAGAATACATACACATATATACACACACATACACATACACATACCCACATACACATATACATGCAAACATATACGCATACATATATGTATACATATACACATATACATGCATATAACATAAACACACAAATACATATCCACATATATACGTACACACACATGCATGCATATACACTCATTCATACAAAATACATGCATTTATCCCACAATAATGTGTAGTTGTGTATATGTGAATATGTGTGTATGTGTAAATGTGTATATGTGAATATGTGTGTATGTGTAAATATGTGTATGTGAATTTTTTGTGTATGTAGATAATCAGATTATTAATATCAAATACCATTATTTGTAGATTCTGATCAATCAGATGGAACTCCACCACCATCTCCTCATCGTGCAACGACTTTATACTGTAAGTATATCAAACATTTAATTTTAAATATATTTGATGGATACATAACTTATATATTTTTTTTTGGTTTCTTATTATGTGCAGATTCTGATCAATCAGAGGGTACTCCACCACCTCCTACCCATGCAACAACTTCACATGTGTCCTCCGATAGGAATTATGATGAATTTTTACTATGAAGAGCATATTATATGTTGGTGTAACTCTTGTTATGGCCCGTATCGAAGACCACGATTGGAATGTATTGAAAATGAGGCAAAGTATGGTACTTTTGAGCGTGCACCATCACCTAGTCAATGTGATAATGCTTGGGTATGTATTTTCTATATATATTAATGTTATTATTTTATTTAAAAACCATATACAAAATAAAATTACTGTTGATATACAGGAATACTTTCTCGATGATGATGATGATGATAATTTTTCTCATAATGTTAATATACCTTGTACACGTCATGGACTTGCTGTTCATCAATTACAAGCAGATGTTTCTAGAAATCTTCTACCTCCTGGTTTAGAGTCTCAAACGTCTGGAGATTATCCATTGCCAGCTCGTGATCGTTCTTTAGTACAAACATATGATAGAAGAAGATATGGAGGATGAAATAGAGGACCACTTCCTTTAGATGCAGAGGTTTTCAACTTTTGGGGTAATCGCTATATGATTGCTCCATCCATATTACTAATGCTGGTCGTGGTCTCTTTATTGTAGAGGATTTGTATGTGCCTCCGAACTCTGAAGTCACTCTTATGTCTTTTTGTCGTCCTATATATGGATGGGGAGATTGGCATTGACTTTCACGTTATGTTCAAAGCATGAGTACTTATGGAATATGCTTGAACGCAACATTCCTTACTAGTAGAAAGATTTTACATGCAGAAAATGAAAGATTATATATTGACGGAAAAACTTACACACATGGAAATATAGCATGTTTAATAAATAGTAGTTGAGGGTTACATAATAGTTAAAGGACTAATTGCACATTTGAGGAGCGTGAAAATATTCATGAATCACCATACATGAGTAGAGATGTATCAAGATACATAGTTGTCAATGCTATTACTACATTACATGCCGGTGATGAACTATTAGTGAATTATGGATGGTGTAGATCTCTAAGAGCACCTTTTAGCTATAGAGAATAAAAATTTTCTATCCATATTTAATAAGTTATATACTTAATTTTATATTTAAAGTTTACTTTTTATTCATTTTTGGAATACTAAAGAATTTTATTTATCTGTGTAGATTCCAATGTATGATGTTGACGATATTCCTCCACAGCATTCACAATTACCAGTAAGACCTCATTTATCAGAAGCTTCCATGAGGAGGCTACGCAAAACTAATCCTATGCAATATGCAAAGTTGAAAGATCTATATTCAAAAGACGATATAGTACAAGATTTGTGTGACAATGATGAAGATGATGGCATGGCAAATTTTATTGAGGATTGGTATCAAAATGACAGTGAGAGCATTGATATTTCTAAAAATGAGAAATATCTTCAAGAGGAATGTCTAAAGCATGTATATGAAGGAAGTCGTTTGATACGACTAAGTGTGAGCCGAGTATAAATTCTACATTAAGAAAGGAATTATCTAGGTTGGGGGTAATTGATTCTTCCAAGGTAATGTGATCTACTAAAGAACCATATATTCTTCCTAGGCATATTGAACAAGCATTTTTTTATAAAAACCCAGATGCTCATCATTGGTGGCAAGTCATTCATGTGCAACCTAGAAGGTAGGTCATTGTTTTGAACAGTTTATTGTTAGAAAGATCGAAGAAAGTCCTCTTGATGATTCAACATTAGATACCAATACATCAACATCTGAAATAGAAATTAGAATCATTATACGTGATAGTGATACTAATCTTTTTGATGAAGAGGATAATTCTCTACATGCTGATTCTACTGATGAGGAAGAGGAATTACCAGAAATAGATATTAATCCATCAAATAGATAATGTGATTCATGAGAACATAGATTTTAACAATAGAAGTAATAAATGAAATCAATAAGGATAATGAAGATGAGACTATATTGATGTCTTACCAAAATGCTAGCAATAATGAAAACATATGAGAAGATTAGATAGTAAATTCTACTCTAGTTATCAATAAATAACTTGAAGCTTTTGAATGGATATCAGATAATAGATTTTTTTATTAACTTGAATAACAATGAATCCTACTAGAGAGATGAAATCATGTTCTTTTGAGTTAGAACATGAAGCTCGGGGGTATGCCTAATTATTTTATATATAGTTTATCTTCGAGGAGAAAATTTTTATCATGTATGTATGCATATGTGTGTGTATTCATGTGTATTATATGTATACATATTTTAGTATGCATATATATGTATTTCATGTATATGTATGTGTTTGCATGTGTGTGATATATGTATACATATGTTAAATATGCATATGTGTATATATGCATATGCATTTATGTAAAATATTCATGTATTCATGTAATATATGCAAGTGTTTATAATTGTGTACATATATATATGTATATGTGTCTATGTGTAAATATGTACATGTAAATATGTATGCATGTATATAGATGTTTATTTGTGCTTGTAGGCATGTATATGTGATGTGTACATGTATATATGTATATATGTCTATGTGTAAATGTGTACATGTAAATATGTATGCATGTATATATATATTATGTGTGCATTTAGGCATGTATGTGTGATGCATGTAGGCATGTATATGTGATGTGTACATGTATATATGTATATATGTCTATGTGTAAATGTGTACTTGTAAATATGTATGCATGTATATATATATTTAGGATTTATTTATTATTTATGCGTATGCATGTGTTGTGTATGTATGTGTATCTATATGTGCATATGCATGTGTTGTGTGTGTGTATATATGCATGTGTATATGTATATATGCATGTAAATATGATTATATGAGTCTATGTGTGTGTACATATGATATGCATGTGTATGTGTATGTGAGTAGTGTACGTGTATGTGAGTATGTGTATGTGTCTATGTGTATTCATTATATGTGTGTAACTG
>MU262015.1:0-81176 GCA_020310875.1 Ceratopteris richardii
AATGAGTAGTCTGATTTTGGAATTGCATGCATCCAATCGCTCTCGACAAGCTTCAAGACCTCTGCACCTTCCTCCTCAGGTCCTAACATAGACTTTGAAGTGTCCGAAAACATCGGAACACTCCCCAAAACATAAGCATGGTCAAATGATTACTAAAATAATGCAAAATTAGTCAAAAAAATGCATTAGTAATCCTTCTTTAGACTTTCAAAAACCACTTTAGGACCTGAAAATTTCATAAACTGAAATATATAGCATGTGCAAAGAAATCAAAGTGA
Organism: Ceratopteris richardii; assembly: GCA_020310875.1. Classification (NCBI taxonomy): domain Eukaryota; kingdom Viridiplantae; phylum Streptophyta; class Polypodiopsida; order Polypodiales; family Pteridaceae; genus Ceratopteris; species Ceratopteris richardii. The sequence goes on from MU262015.1 coordinate 279, forward strand.
AATTACTCAAATCGCCTTCCCGGTTTGGAAGATATGGCTCCCGAAAGGTAGTTGCCAAAACTGTTCAGACTTTGCAGAGCTGTTCAGACCTGAAAAAATACTTATTTTCCAAGATTTCTTTTTATAAACTGAAATTAGAGCTTGTGCTCTTCGCAACGAGCCATAGCACGTCCAATTTGGAGTTTTTTTAGCCCAAGATATGACCATTCCAAGCGGGACATGCCAACTAGTGGACTGTTGGAGGGGCTGGAAAAAGTGTAAAAATGGGATTTTTGGGGTGCCCAAAAGCATTCTTCCATCATGCAAATCCTAAACTTCTCTCCATAACCTCAGAGAGTGGTATATGAAGATGCTTGGTCCTGATACCAATGTTGGGAAATTGAACTCACAACCTCGCGGTTAGGAGTGCAATGGGCTAACCACTTGCCCCAAAAGCCATGGTTAGCCCATCGCACTCCTAACCGGGAGGTTGTGAGTTCAATTCCCAACATTGGTATCAGAGCTTGAAGAAAAAAAAAAACCGTTCTTAATTATGCATCTTCCCCTTCGACACTAGTCAAATCTCCGCGCCCGTCCACTGGGTTAGATAATATGGCGCAGCCTTTACTCCACAAAGGAAACATGGCACCTTGGGTAGAGCATTCGCCTCCCATGTTAGGGGTGCTGTCGTAGAGATTTTTCATCTCTACGCTCGCTTCAACTTACCTCAAATCAGATCATTATTTGGAATAAAGGTTCACGATGTCAAGCTCAAGCAGAATCGTATCTTCTCTTGTACTGATGCATAGAGGTTCAGGCATTAAAGGGATTTTGAGTCACAACGAAGTGGATTCTTTCACCTTACAACATGCGGAGGTTCGAGGCATCATAGAAATATTTATTTCTACTACCCTTTTGAGCTAATCCCAATAAAGGGTGATATGATGATTGGTGTGATGATTGCAAAGGCAGTAATGTCCTGAGAACTTTGTTATCCATATTTATTTGTATTTTGTGCGTAATGCTTATGTCCAGCATTTGTATGAGGAGATATTTTTTAAAAAAATTCATATTAATAATTATTGCCTTCAATTGGAACGTTTGGGAAAATTCCTGTTAACTTCAGAGCTGGCTAGAGGATTTGGGCATGCGCATGATCATGCACAAAAAGGAGTTGAGTTGCACATGCAAGGAAGTGGAGCGCTGATTCTCTGAAAATGGGATAAAACCACTTGAGGCTGCTGTTCTGAGAAGGCCAACAACAACGACAATTCGGTATTTCTGGGGGGGGGGGGGGGGGGGCTGGCAATGCACTGAGACAATTACTTCTGCTGGCTTGTGCATAGATCTGAGGAGAGTAAGAGATATGCATCTTTAGGACGATAAACGAGGAGGGCTAATTTAGATTCGAACAGGGAAGAAGCTACCAATGTTGATGCTTTGATCACGCATGAAGACGGAGGCCATGGGATGTTCAACTCTGGCATATATTTTGTTCCAGAAAAGACTCGAGGAGATCTGTTGCGAATGTGGCGCTGAAAAGGTGTACAAAAGCTCTCTGACGATCTTTCCGTCACTACGATCTTTCTCGCTGACGATCTTTCCGTCACTACGAGAATCAAGTAGAAAGAGATGGTGCGCATAGGATCTGATGCCGCTGCGACAACACCACACGTTCAGATTAAACGTACGCCGAAGTTCAGAGGTCAATGATACCGTGCTTCAGAGGTTAAGCTTTAATGATTTATGTTATTTTCTTTCCATTCTGTAAATTAATGATTGATGAATCATTGTGACTTCACAGCGAATCATTAGAAAATCATTTTCTATTGTATACTGTAACTTCGCCTAGGAATTTGCTCTTGCACTTTTCTTCAGAAACTAAAGTTTATATGTTTAATTAGCATTACTCTCGCTTGCGCAAATGATGAAGATGCTGAACTGCGAGTAGAATGGAGATATTTATATCTAATTTTTTTCTGACATATGTATTACATATCGTGATTCCGCCATGCCCGGAAGCATCAGATAATTCTGATAATGCTCAACCAGGATCGATGCACTAGATTTCAAAGAGTAAAATAAGACAATCTCTCTCTTCCTATGTTAAACGTGTGTGTACGATTCAGAGAAGAATAAAAGTTGAGGACTTGCAATTATATCATTTTGCATAGGTACGCTATATCTGAATAATACATGGTTTAAAAAAATAATAATAATAAATAAATCTTTTTTGTTAATGCATTAATTATGTTGATGCTCTTGATCTCTATTGCACTGCCTTATGCTAATACCAATGATACAGAACTATGTGAACAACACTCTAGGAGAACTGAACGTCCGAATTCCGTGATTTTTTTGTTATATAGTAATAAAGATATTCTACTAAAGATTTGTTACTACGATTACACTCTTAAAAGATGTTTCAACAGATCTTTTGTTGTGTCGATGGAATCTATTAGAGTCATTATTTGATGTTGTAAAAACTGGAAGTATAGGACTTTACATTACATAATTTATATGACAGTTTGAAGTATTTAGAGATGATGAAAACAAATTTGAGTCTTTACACCAAAATCTCTCAAATGAGTTACTAATAATTTTTTATCTATGCAGTTCGAAACGATGGCTGTTTCTTAATTTAACTCTTAATTTCCATTCTTTGCTTACTCAAAGCGAAGAACTTCAACTCCATGAATTCAAATCATAGAATATGCCTCTCCATGTATAATCTTCTTTGCTCGCATATTTAGCAGTTTTTATATGTGTAAGCGATGAAATCTTATTTGCCATAAGATTTGTTGGTATGTATGCGTAATATTGTTTTATGCTTTACGCAAGTTTATATAGATTCACATGCAACTTTATGCATTATATTTGCTAGAGAAGAATGCATTGTTAGTAAGTTATACATTGTGAATTCTAATAGTGTGCCTTGTATTAACGAAAATATTTTGTTTTCATATCTATAAGATAATGACAATATCGACGTGGACTTCAATGAAATGAACGTTTAATGTCAATTAAGTTTTTCTCTTATGTTTTTGTTGTGACCATAGTTTTTTTTATATAACTTGTGATAGAACAAGAGACTACTCATTTCTTAAAGTTGTATAATAACTATATCTAAGGCTTGACATAGGTTCATGTAAAGTGCATATCACTCTTCACTACAAATAAGCTTCGATACATTTGTTTATACTTAAGGACATCCACCTCACAAGTGATACTCATTAAACCATTAATTCAGAATATGCTACACGCAGTATGATGAATGAATGATTGAATAATATATATGTGCATTTAAGTGATAAGATTATTCAGAGATCTTGAAGTGATATTATTTTGTTACATTAGGAATTTCTAGACAAGTGAATGTAGAAACGATATTGCACGTTAATATTGAAATGATGTGCATGGATTAAATAAGTACATACTTTTACTTTTGGTTTAAAGACATTGTTGATCTTTAATGTGAAAGTGGTTTGCAGACATTGAACTTTAACGTGGAAGTGGTTTGCAGACATTGCTGATTTCAACATGGAAATGATGTTATATCGTGGGAAGGAGTCACATGAATAAATTCATATGCAGAGAATATTATATAATACATGATACATTTGTGCAGGTTTATAAACATGTGAATGTTGAGATAAACGTAGAGATAATTAACATGAGTTAATCCTTCATGCAAGTATTGTATAAAGTGTATACAGATCGTGTGAAAGCTATTCATGAGATTTCATTTATACGTATCACTGATTCTTGGAAACGACTTGTTTTTCAGAACAATATATATTTCATAGATGTATATGACTCGGTTATGAAGTGACAGATATAAATTCATATGGAATTTCATGAACAGGTTCTCTTTTGCAGAGTAATAGTCTACGTGTAAGACTGGAATATAACTTCAACGCTGTTATCAGTAAAAAAGTTGTTACACACATAAAATAAACATTGATCACAAATAAAGGTTCAATACACTTGATGATAGCTAAAAAAAAAAAAAAAAAATGTTGTTCTGGTGGTTTGATGTATATATTTTATGAGAATCTTATACCAAAGATAGACTTTGATAAAAATTTATGAAGTTGTGGATGCATTCAAATTGGGGTTGAATATTACGAAGCCATTTGGTATGTTTAGTAACACTAATATCCTTGTTAACTTTACAGTTTAGATTAGAACTTTAACCTTAGTTATATGCCAATCATGTTTTCCGATATCGTTGCTCAGATTATATATTTAAAAGTTTGAAATACAAGGAATCTAGTCAAGCGACAGTACATCGACAATTGTTGAGTTCAAGGACTGTAAACTACTGATGTTTTCTTGATTTATTTTAGGAGAACTTTGGCTTTCGGTTGAGTAAAACATGGATTCTAATGTCCACCAAAATAAACTTGTGTAATCATAAAGCAAAGCATTATTTCACATTCATTTTTCCGAGTGAAAATATGACCATTGAGTTTGAATACATTCCATTAACCTAGCGAATGCCTTGATTTTATGATATGTTTTGATATAAATAGTTTGCAATTGATTTACTTTTCGATATTTACATATTTTATCGTGTAAAGAAAAAGGAGACTATGATTTTCCTAAACATACTCATGATAGTGAATAGAGTTTTTATTTATATTATTTTATGGTGCCTAAGTTGAAATCCATATCATAAAGTTATGATAAATCGTTTTGCAATAAAAGCACTCATAACTTTTTGAGTTTTATTACCTAAGCTCGCTCCAAGCACCCCGCGTGCGCTGTATTTTCGGCGGTTGAACTGATCCATCGACCGTCGCTTTCGTGCCTACAGCGCGAGTTCAAATCCTATCGCCAATGCTTGCGGAAAAGAAGCCAGAATGTTGCTCTGATACCAATATCAAGTTTTGCTTTGCCATACTGAACTCTAAAGGAGCTCGCGCGTGCACTCACACACAGAGACGCCAGTCCTTGAACCTCCCAGCCGCCGAGCAATCTATTGTTCTTTCATGTGTCCCATTAGTCACACGTCCATCTCATAAATATGAGATGAACCTCTTTCATTACCTCTACCATATGACCTAAGTCCATATTGGTATCATGTGACCTCTCTGCCACCTCACCCAAGAGGTGTTCTCACATGACCCCTATGATATGACATTAAACATAGAGCTGCACTATACTCTTGAAGCGCATAATAGAACATGCAGCCGAAAGATAATCTCATAATAATGCTTAAAAGAGCATTGACTGTTGCACCGAATTTCTGTAAAATGTAATTTGCAATAAGCGCTTGGCTCTCTGACTTTCTAAAATTCAGCAAACAAAGTTTCAACGAAACTTCGGCATGCGAAACTTTGAAAGTAAAACTACAATCACCTTATTGTTCCGCTTGAAGATTCAGAGCTATTATCGTACCCCTTTTTCCCCTACGAAGAATCTACTTGCTCAAACTGGTATGTGAGGAATGAGAACTTTCGCCTTTGAATCCGGCTAAACTTCTTCTCTCTCTACGTATCCATCAGTAATCATGAAACTACCGATAATCAAAGAAATCAGTGCTGTTGCTGTATCAAACTCCATTAGGATCTTGCGATGGAAAAACTGACTACAATCGATGATGTTTAGTCACAAGCCAACAAGTTTCTAATTCTTTTAAACCCGTAGAAAGCTTGAATTAATGATCTGGACAAATTTAAATCATTATAGTACTATGCAAAAAGTTAGCGACGCAATCAATTGGACTTTTATCAGAAATGATTACTCATAAACTTATGACAGAACATGGTCTGCTGCTATTCTTTCTGCTTTGAAAGGCAGGCACTGAACAGAACTCCATATATTTTGACTTCTAAACAGAGATTATAACATTGCCAAGTGCACCATGAGCAAAGCGAAAGATGTCAAATCCAGAGGATTCCATACCATGGCATCTGGGTAAAACAAATGCAGATATATGCAAAAAGAAACAGAAGAACAAGGGTCATCAGTACCGACAATAGCTGGAGACTAAAGTACTTCCCTAATCTTCATGAGCATCATCGCTTCACTGCATGCGTTCCTCTTATGCTTTGGGGAATAAAGCTTAATGAAACTTTAAACAATATACCATTTCGTTCTTCGGATCTTCATCAACCGACCAACAAGTATAGGGTCAAACACAACAAGGCAGTAGATCGTGCAAGCATCAGATGTCTTCAACTATAGCAGCACCTTCTCCATTATATTAGCATTAATCATTGATTTCACAAATATTTGTAGAAAAACCATGAATATAGTTCCGCATAGATCACTGGAAGCATTGTAACTGATTTCCAATTTGAAGATTCAGAGAAGATGAGTGACAAAATACAAGCTGTAACCTAGAGCTATACATATGAATAATTGAAGTAGTACTTGAGTAAGGACACCCAAAAAAGTCCTGATAATATAAAAAATCATATGCAATTATAGAGATCATAAAAAACTATAGACAACTAGCACATAGTTCAATGAATAGAAGACACATTGCGAATATAACAAGATTAGGAGCCATGTGATTCACACATTAACAAACACCGAGTTTTCAAAAGAGAATAGAAAATTAATAAATACGCATAAAACTTATCCTCCATCGCCTAAAGACTGTGCAAACCATGGGCATGTCCTTCGTTATGGAGAGAACTGAACAGATTACGTTTTCCTTCAAAATAATCATAGTGCTGCACCATGGTTTAAAAAACAAAACTTATAGAAAAATTGATCGTAAAAATGTATTAATGCTTCATCTTCATAGCATCGTCTACAACTAACGTCTTTAGAACAGATATCTCTGTATTGATGAACAGGTTCTCCACACATATAGTCCGTTTGATTCTTCAAAACTCCTCTTTTGACAGCATACCTTTTTTCTTTTCTCCCACGTTGTGTCTCCCTAAATGATCAATATCGTCCACCTCTATGCCCATTCTTGCCGCCCATCAGATGTGTTGCCGCCGTCCAAAGATGAAGATCTTTTTCCAACTTGCCAGATGAATTTCGTATATTGGCCTTCCTCTCGTTTCCATCCAGAATTCTCTCTCGTGCAATTCACGTAATTGCTTCTTCCCCCGCTGTTGATCTCCTTAATCTGCCATCAAAGGTTAAGATACATATTCTCCCAAACAAAACATTATGCATCAGTCCTTTGCTTTCTACGTTAAATACTTCATGCCTCCTTTCCTTTTTATATTAGACATATACAATATAACCTTCATACTGGAACAAGAATTACGTAGAACGAGACATATGCACACACAAGCGGTATACATTTCTGCTTCTATAGACACTCAGAATTTCCCCTTCATTCCCATATTGACGTCTTTTGTAAGCATAAAAGAAACCGGAGATCACAAATAACAATCTATACTAAATGTTCAAGAACGTATGCAAATCAACCACGTAGACATCGGAATGCAATGAGAGTTCTTTTCTCGAGGGTAGAGATCATCGGATAGAGAATAATTGACGACTTTTATACGAGGTGTCTTTCACATAGTAGCCATTCGAGTCTCTTTGATAGTGTCCTAGAACTCCTTCAGACCATTCTAGTAGGCCTTTAAACTAATACTTCATGCTCGATCATAAAATCTTTCTTTGAATCATAACCACATCCACCCCCTCTGAACCTCTGCATCCTCCGGATGTGCCAATCAACCTACATACATACCAACAAATACGAACGAGTATCAAATAGTCATAGCATATAAACAGGACTTTAAAGAAAATTTTAACTTCATGCATGAAATATGAAAATGCATTAGTCTTAGCATAAATTAAGAGAAGAAAGTAGACACAAGTAGCCCATACAACATGTCAGAATACACTAATGCACTCAGGCTAGAAATCACATGAGAAAATCGAAAAGTTCTTAGCTCTCTCGTTAACTCGAGCCGGTCAGATCTAGTAGCCTATCCGAAGCATTTGCATATACCAATCCTTACTAACTCAATTTATGAGACTCCTATCTGGCTTCCCTATTGATCTCCCATCATCCAAATCCCCATCAGACCTTTTCTTATTTTACTCTTATTTTTATTCTATTTTTCTTTATTTTAATTCTTTGTCCCAGCTCAGCCTTTGAATTTTTGTTTTTATCTTTTATTTATTCACACATATCGGCCTATGCCAAAATCGGATGCGACTCGTGGACCTGACCACCTCGCCAGGTTTAGCCCACCCATCTACCGACCCGACATAGCGGACGATGCACATGTCAGCCTCATACGAAATCAACGTTAGCTCGTGGCTCTGACCACCCAGTCAGAGTGACTCCACCCGCCTATCAATCCGTATGAGTGCGTAACAACATATAGGTTAGGCCATACGACACAACTAGCATCAGCTCCTGGCCCTGATCACCCAACGAGGGTAGTTCCACCCGCTCTACTAGCTCATCGCAACGCCCAACGGCACATACACGTACACATAGACAACTGGCTGGTAAGAATCCTTTTTCTGAAGACATATTCTATTTGAAGATCAGGTTAGATGAGAGATCAAGAGCAAAAGTCGAAGTGTCTCATTCATCAAGTGTAATAAACACTAGTATATACGGATACTTAGCCTAGGTCTTCCTTTCACCTTCCTAGGTCTTGTTCTCGAAAGTTCTAGTCCATCTTCTAATCTTACTCATATAATCCGAGTCCTTATACATCACATGTAATCTAATTAGTGGTATGCGATTTTTGTTCTACTCAATTTTCTTAATTATGCATTCTTTTACATGTCATATGCCCAACCCATGTAGTCTTTTTTAATATGGACATGTATACATGCATATACATATATACAAGAGGACAAAAGGAAACTAAAACAATAACATCTCACCAATATAAAATCAGAAACCGCTCGAGCTTGTCGTCTTCAATTATTCCTTTCTTTAAACATCTCTAACTTGGACATCCTGCATAAAATAGAAGATTATTTCACAAGAATTTATATAGAAACAGTCATTCAAAAGGAGAATATTACCTGGTTTTATTTATATACATTGGTAATCGTTTCCTTGCTGATTTCCAAAGATCTTTCCTGGTTTTATTCTTCATAAAAAAAACCTAAGTTGATTTTTAAAATAAACAGTATTTACACATAGTTTTAACACAGTTTTTTAATTCATCTTCAAGACAACTCCTCCCCCTCACGTTCCCTACAGAATAAGGCAAGTTGTTGTAAAAGTTCTGCATATTCCGCTAAGTCGCGACTATAAACAAGGAGTTCTGTTGGGTCCACTGTCATATATGATTCACGGCCCACTGAAGTGTCATTTTCTCCATATGTTCGTGCCGCTCGATACCTGAACACACTCCCTTTGTTTGACAATGAGATCAAAGTCTCACTAGTAATGCGATCTTTAACAAACTCCTCAACAAGAATTCTTTCTTCATTTTCGGGTGTAGGGAGCAAGTAAGTCGATATGAAAGAACTATCTAAGGTTCTGCCTTCAGGTACACTCCTTGATGTCTCTCTAAATCTATCAGGAATGCTACCCTCTAGGATGGATGTATCATTGGAATCTTCACTGTCCATCCTAGAATCTAAGATAGTTAAATAGTCCAATCAAACCTAAAAGACTTCCTACCAACAACTTGATCACAAATCTCTGTTAGTATCCTGCAAGGAACAAAATTTAACATAAATAGAAGGTCATGAATACGTAAAACACATACATTTATTTTATTTGTTACTTTACTTATTTATTTCATCCAGACAGATTCATATCTTGATATTTATCTATATCTTTTTAATATGTACATACATATATATATATATATATATATATATATATATATATATATATATATATATATATATATATATATATATATATATATATATATATATATATATATATATATATATATATATATATATATGTATGTATATTTATATACATACATTATCTTATGATATAATTCATTTTAATCATTTTCCTTATCGGTATCTTCATTTTCATCTTCCCCACATTCTTCTTCTTCACTACTCTCTTCTTCGTCTTCATTTATCATCGTCTCATAATCCTCATTCTCTATTCTTTTAAAGAGCTTAACTCTCTTCCCAACGATTAAATCCTTTAACTTGGTCCCATCTAATTCCCTGAGCGAGTATGTTCCATTGTCAAATACTTTGCATATCACATAAGGACCAAACCATCTTTTTACCAGTTTTCTTCGAGCTTCATATTGCGTATCCAATGAGCTATCATAGACAAGTACCCAATCTCCTTCATTCAACTTTTTAGGTCTTAACCTGTGGGACTTGTCAAAAGCAACCTTATTTCTCTCTCTAGAAGCTCTGAGCTTAAACGCAGCTTCTTCTACCAGATTTCTTCCTCTCTCTAGTTGAAGAATCCGCACTGCTAGAAGATATTCTCTTGACATCTCATCTTCCCAAGGCAAGGAAGTCCACGCTAAAGCATGTGACTTTGTCGGCAAAATAGGTTTCTGACAATACATTAGTTCTAATATATCCAGTAGTCCTAGTGTATGTCATCCTGTCTGCCCAAAGGGCAAAGGGAAGGTAATTTGGCCAGTTCTTTATCTTTCCCTCACAAGCCTTAGCCAAAGCTTTAATAATCAGAGGATGTCCGCGCTCAATTTTTCCATTGGCTTCAGGATTGTAAGCAGTGGTGAGCGATAAGCGAATTCCATATTTTGCAAAGAAGTTTTTGGCTTCTTGAGCATCAAGCTCACCTCTATCGGCAACTATTTTCTCAACATAGCGAAATCTACTAAACACAACTTCTAGTAGAAACTTGCATACATTGTTTGTAGTTTTCGTCCGCAGAGCTCTTCCTTCAACGTGGTTTGTTAGATCCTCTCTTGCCAGCACAATATATCTCATCTGATGCACCCCTAATGGCATTGTAACCAGATCAACAACCCACTTATAGTGGATATTAGGAGGATATGTTGGATGTAACTCATCTCTGTGTCTAACATTGGAGTACATATGGCAAGGCTTACAAGTGGCTACATAATTTTGGACATCTACATACATCCCAGGCCACCAGTATCTTTCCTTTATCTTTTCATAGGTCCCTTGAAAGCCTTTAAGTCCGGCCCATAGTGAGCCATGCATTTCACGCATAATCCTTCCTCTTGTTTCATCGCAACCCACAACTCGCTGGGGTATCTTACCTATTCCAATCTTTTGCTTCCAAAGTAATCCATCTTTTAGGAAATAATTACTTGACTTTCTTCGAATGGTACGAAACTTTTCTTTGCTCCAACTAGGGTCAGGAGACTTTATACTTAAATATCTCCCAATTTCCTTCCACTCATTTTCATATTCGTCTTCATTAAATCTTTCTATTATTCCTATTTGAATTTCGTAAAGTTTTTCTTATGTCCTTCTATTATCTTTTCTGCTCCCTAAGCTTCTTTGAGCTTCTCTTGAAGACTCAATACGAGTCCCAAGCCTTTCAATTTGATGTTTAGGCTCTTTTCTACTCAGTCCAGTAGATGCTCCATCTAAGCTCACAATATGTACATGTGAAGCATAAAAGTCCAGACCTATCTCTTCATCATTAGAAATCATCGAATCTTCATTTTCATATAAAGCTCGTGATAGCATATTAGCTACCACATTATTTCTCCCAGCTATATGAACAAACTCAGGATTTAGCGACTTAATGTGCGCTATCCATCTTAACATGGAAATGTCTACAATGGAACAATTCACGATCATTCCCAACAATGGTAAGCAGTCTGTTTCCACTACCATATTTGCCCCAATCAGATATTCTTTATCTTCTTTAGTGCAGTCACTATTCCCCAAAGCTCTCGCTTGATTTGAGGGTAACCTCTTTGGCAAACATTTAGAACTTTAGCTCCAAAACGAATTGCATATCTTTTTCCTTCATCATCCTCTTGGCCAATCACCCAACCTATACCTGTCGGACTTGTATGGTGATATAAATTTCTTTATTGTCACTATAGTCGGCCTTTCTAAGCAGTGGTGCTTCTGCAAGTGCCTTCTTTATTTTTCTCCCAGCTTGAGTATGGATGTCTTTCCATTGAAATCTTTTCCCTTTCCTAAGCAATTGATAGAGTGGGTCTGCAACATGGGCAAAATGAGGAATCCACACAACATAGAAAACACATGCCCCAAGAAATCTCTTCACTTCAGTGATCGAGAAGCTGACCTCTTTCATGTGCCGAATGGTGTCTACTTTCTTCGGACACGGCTTCCTTCCTTTAGGTCCACACAAACTTCCTACAATTAAAACCTCTTGCACTCCAAATACTGATTTTTCAGCAGACAACGTCAAATGAACTTCTTCCAGCCGACTAAGAATGGATCCGCAATCATTTATGTGCTTTTTAACAAATTTTGTACATCCATCCTCGTCAAGAGTCTCGTCTTTATCTCTTTCTTCACAGCCTTTAATAGGGACATCGTCAATGAACGGCATGGTCAGATGCGAAATAAAATCCCTAAGCACCTTAGGCATACCATTCATCATATGTGCCACCGAGTTCGTGGCGCCTTGCGGTAAAGTGCACATGCGCACGAGTCCGAGTGGAGTCCTCATAGTCCTCAAGTTGCGGCTTTCAAGAGCTAGCTGGAATTGATCATACCCAGAGTTTAAATCTCCCATTGAGTAAATAGATCTTCTCGCAAAGGCTTCTGCATACTCATCTACAATAGGCCCAGTTCCCATATTTCTAATTGTCACTTTATTCACTGGCTGTAGATCTTGGAAAAATCTTAATGACCCATTTTTCTTTGGTACAGTAAACCAACGGTAAGAATAGGGAGCACTTGATGGCTCAAGAATCCCCATTCTAATCTTTTCATTCAATAGGTCAATTAGCTTTGAAATATGAGCTTTTGGTACTGGAATTGGTCTAAGATTCCAAGGTACATGTGGTATCGTAAAAATTATCATGGGTGTCACCACAGATGGATCTACACATCCAATTTCCTGGGCATTGAAAGAGAAAGCCTTTCCATGCTTAAATATCATCCGAGAGAATACATTCTTCTCTTTTTCACTGAGGAACCCATCTTTTCCTAATTGAATTTGCTCAAGAGTCTCTTTAGTGAACTCGTGACCTATTTTTCTTTTATCTCTGAGAGGTGACTGGGTTTTTGCACCATCCATGAGTTTGTTACTATCCTCTGGAAGTGGAACTGCAACTGGCTTTATCTTTTTATCAATTGTTTTGTACTTTGTTTCAACAAAGGCTTCTTTCCCTATTTCATCTTGCTCAAACTTTGCTATTTCCTTGTACATGGAAATAGAGTGCGTTTGAATCACATAATCACTTCTTCTTCCTTGAATCAACTCTTGCAGATCAAACAATGTGTCTGCAAAAGATATCTCATCAGAGACTCTGGAAATTTCCTCATCAAAGTCAAGGACTCTACACCCATAAAAATTTCTTTGAAGATCTGCTATGTATTGTTTTTCCCACTTTTTTAATTAAGAAAAAACACAGAACTGAAATGAATTTGTTGAAGAAAGTGTTATGAAGCTCGATATGAACATATTTACATTCGGGATCTTTTCACTTTCCAAGCTTTCATAGTCCTGATTTATGAAAGCTTCATTTAAAAACTTTGATCCTCAAATTCTTCAGGAATAGGTCTTGTTTGAAGAGAAGTTCTATTCCTGACATGGTCTACACAAACCGTCATAAATTGGACCGCCTTCTTTCCATCCTTACTCCAGATTCGCGCATAGGCTGATCCATCCTCCAAGACTCTTGTTTCCATTCTCAAGGCAGTAATATATGGCTGCCCTAAAATCAACGAGTAACTAGAATGATCTTGCACGAAGAAATTTTGATAATCACTAACATCCCCAATTGTAACTAGTACCTACGGGCATGCACCAAACAACTCACTTGGCATCGAATTTGCAGCCTTGATTCTCCAACCTGGTTGCATATCTATTGGCCATTTCCCCTTCATGTAGATATCTTTAGACATTAAATTAACTTCAAATCCATGATCAATAAGAGAGACGACTGGTGTACTAATTTTATCTAATCGTACCAATGTCGTAGTCATGGCTCGAGCCCAATGATCTCTAGTATAATGACTCGAAGGAGTTACTTCTGAAGAATTCCACTCCAAGAACATTTCCTCATGTGCGCATGGTTGAGCATTGATTTTTGTTGGATCAAATACATTTTTTAACTCTTGCACTTGTGCTTGCACGGCATGAACAGGAGTCTCCTCATCCATCTTCTCAGTCTCTTGCATGTCAGCTATTGGTTGTCGTTTTCTTCTTAAGAGATCAATTATTACTTCTAGAAATTCCCTTTTTGCTATTTCTAGTAACTCATGTAGTGTAAATTCGATTATACTATCAAGCACTCTTTTCTTGAGAACTTGTTTTAAATTTGTGGCTTGCTCAATGTGCGATTTTAGCATATATGAAGGGTTTTTCACTCTTCCTTGACCCTTCCTTACAGGTTTCATCTCTTGATCTTGAGGAAGGTACATTAACTTGGGTAGGAAATGGCATCTCAACAGAAGTAGGGTTTTGAACTTGAGTCGGAATTTGATTTGGTTGGATTATTGTCGGTTGTGATGGTGGAATTACTTGAGTGGGTTGGTTTGTTTGTGTTGGTTAATTTTGGTTTGGTATTTGAGATTGTTCTTGTGAAGCTTCTACTTGACGCCTAGTTCTTCTTTTCTCCTCTTCACCCTCATTGGTTCTCCTTCGTTTCTCTTCCACTACTGCTTCATGCTCTACCGAAGAGCATAGATAAGTAACAACCGAGAGAGTATCTACAAGGTCATTCCATCCACTTACCCCTTGGATCTCATTGCTAGCTGACTTTAAAATTTCATGATGCATCTTTCCCCGATCTAGGGACTTTATCACTTTAGACCACGATTCTATATCATTATTTTTGTCAATTACCTGACATGCGTACATATACGATGTGGAAGTAACATTTTCAGATGTGCCAGGGAAGAACACTCTCATACCTCCCCGACCAAAGTTAATGTTTACTTTTTCTCCAGTCTTTGAGTCATAAATCATCTTTTCCTTGATGAACACCAGATTCTTTGCCAGTGCTTCTTTAAAGCTCTCACATGAGTATCTGTTATGCTCCATAGAGTCACACCAGAT
Source organism: Ceratopteris richardii (assembly GCA_020310875.1). Classification (NCBI taxonomy): domain Eukaryota; kingdom Viridiplantae; phylum Streptophyta; class Polypodiopsida; order Polypodiales; family Pteridaceae; genus Ceratopteris; species Ceratopteris richardii. Next base: position 15,355 of record MU262015.1, read on the forward strand.
ACATCTTTTAATTTCAGGAGCTTTTGGGTTTTTAGGTGTTAGTGCTTGTAGAGATTGAGATTCAATCATTTGTTTTATACTTTGGATCGTAAGATCACTAAATTTATTAAACATATCTTCCATTGTATTAGTGGGCACAACATCCTTTGGTGTAGGTGGGTTTGCCTGTGGGTTCTGTACAGGCTGCTGAACAGTCTGGGCTTGTTCTTGTTGCATATCGTCATGCCAACTCTGCATAAACTTAGACAAAGTCCTTTGCTTTTCAACGTATCTTCTAACAGCTTTGTCCACATTATCCCAGTCTTCGGTAAGACCAGTCTCAGTTCCTACATGTTGTAGTTGTGGAAAAAGTTCTTCTCGTGCCTTTGCATCTATAGCCCGAAGAAACAAGGATACCTTTTCTTGAGCTATAGCCCTCCTATCATATTCAGATAAATCCGCAAATTGCTGATCAAATTCCCTTTTTATGTCTAAAATGGATTGGTCTTTAGGTTTATGTATCCATTTTAGAAATGTGCACCTAGTCACTTTATCATCATCATCAAGTGCAAACATTCTCGTAAGTATTGTTTTATATTGTGACCATCCTGTTTGCCCTTCTACAACTAGTCGAGGTGCGTCCACAACTAGTCCGTCACGCAGATGCAATTCTGAAACGTATACAAAATTATCTATAAGTTCTTGGTCACTTCATGGTGTAAGACCCGTGCCAAGATATCGTGCCTCTAAATTAAAATTCATATTCCTTAAAAAAACAAGTAACGTTTTTGCTATTGAAATACCCGCTTCTTCTGATTACTCGCTCATGGAATGCCTGGATGGCACTCCGTCTTTTCTCATCCTGCTGGAAGCGCAGGAGTTGAGTTATAACATCCATCGTAGTGTCGCCCATAAATGATCAAGCACAATGAGCTCACTCAACCGCACTACTCGCTAAACTAGGATCAGGATCTCTACACTCTCCTCCTTCAGGTCGGGTTCACCAGGTATGTCGCGGGGCTCATGGAAAGGAGGGATAAATAGAAGGTACATGGATACTTGTGTGTATCATGCTTTTTGGCTCTCCATATGATGTCATGCGGATCCAGGCTTACATGTAGGGTGTTTGTTGTGAGTACAATTGAATTGCTACATGCAGTTTATGATCTTAATGAAGCACAAAGTATGATCTTGAATTATTTCAAGTGTATCGTTGAGAAACTCAACAATTCATTGAGACTCCATGGAACCCGAAGTCATCAACCAGAGAAGATTGAAGAATTCATGAGTTCATGTAAAAAGCTTAAATTAAACATAGAGCTGCACTATACTCTTGAAGCGCATAACAGAACATGCAGCCGAAAGATAATCTCCTAATAATGGTTAAAAGAGCATTGACTCTTGCACTGAATTTTTGTAAAATGTAATTTGCAATAAGCGCTTGGGTCTCTGACTTTCTAAACTTCAACGAACAAAGTTTCAACGAAACTTCCGCATGCGAAACTTTGAAAGTAAAACTACAATCACCTTGTTGTTCCGCTTGAAGATTCAGAGCTATTATCGTACCCCTTTTTCCCCTACAAAGAATCTACTTGCTCAAACTGGTATGTGAGGAATCAGAACTTTTGCCTTTGAATCCGGTTAAACTTCTTCTCCCTCTACGTATCCATCAGTAATCATGAAACTACCGATAATCAAAGAAATCAGTGCTGTTGCTATATCAAACTACATTAGGATCTTGCGATGGCAAAACTGACTACAATCGATGATGTTTAGTCACACGCCAGCAAGTTTCTAATTCTTTTAAACCCGTAAAAAGCTTGAATTAATGATCTGGACAAATTTAAATCATTATAGTACTAAGCGCAAAGTTAGTGACGCAATCAATTGGACTTTTATCAGAAATTATTCCTCATAAACTTATGACAGAACATGGTCTGCTGCTATTCTTTCTGCTTTGAAAGGCAGGCACTGAAGAGAACTCCAGATATTTTGACTTGTAAACAGAGATTATAACATTGCCAAGTGCACCATGAGCAAAGCGAAAGATGTCAAATCCAGAGGATTCCATACGACGACATCTGGGTAAAACAAATGCAGATATATGCAAAAAGAAACGGAAGAACAAGGGTCGTCCGTACTGACAATAGCTGGAGACTAAAGTACTTCCCTAATCTTCATGAACATCATCGCTTCACTGCATGCATTCCTCTTATGTTTTGGGGAATAAAGCTTAATGAAACTTTAAACAACATACCATTTCGTTCTTCAGATCTTCATCAACCGACCAACAAGTATAGGGTCAAACACAAGGCAGTAGATCATGCAAGCATCAGATTTCTTCGACTACAGCAACGCCTCCTCCATTATATTAGCATTAATCATTGATTTCACAAATATTCGCATATAAACCATGAATATAGTTCCGTATAGATCACTGGAAGCATTGTAACTGATTTCCAATTTGAAGATTCAGAGAAGATGAGTGAAAAAATACAAGCTGTAACCTAGAGCTATACGTATGATTTCTAACACCGTACCTTTTTTCTTTTCTTCCATGTTGTGTCTCCCTAAATGATCAATATCGTCCACCTCTATGCCCATTCTTGCCGCCCATCAGATGTGTTGCCGCCGTCCAAAGATGAAGATCTTTTTCCAACTTGCCAGATGAATTTTGTATATTGGCCTTCCTCTCGTTTCCATCTAGAATTCTCTCTCGTGCAATTCACGTGATTGCTTCTTCCCCTGCCGCTGATCTCCTTAATTTGCCATCAAAGGTTAAGATACATATTCTCCCAAACAAAACATTATGCGCCAGTCCTTTGCTTTCTACGTTAAATACCTCATGCCTCCTTTCCTTTTTATATTAGACATATACAATATAACCTTCATACTAGAACAAGAAGTACGTAGAACGAGACGTATGCACACACAAGCGGTATACATGTCTGCTTCTATAGACACTCGGAATTTCCCCTTCATTCCCATATTGACGTCTTTTGTAAGCATAAAAGAAACCGGAGATCGCAGATAACAATCTATAATAAATGTTCAAGAATGTATGCAAATCAACCACTTAGACATCATAATGCAATGAGAGTTCTTTTCTCGAGGGTAGAGATCACCGGATAGAGAATAATCGACGACTTTTATACGAGGTGTCTTTCACATGGTAGCCATTCGAGTCTCTTTGCTAGTGTCCTAGAACTCCTTCAGACCATCCTAGTAGGCCTTTAAATTAATACTTCATGCTGGATCATCAAATCTTTCTTTGAATCACGACCACATCGTAGAGAAGGCCGACGGTGAAGAGTACATGAGAAGGTGTGGAGAAAGCGTGATTCACAAACAACCTCCGATTGCTACAAAAATTGGCATGACGATAGAAGGCGTCAAAATATTTTCAGGAGTTATCCCTTTAGGGTCACCAACTTTTTTTAGATCAAAATTTTGGAGCCATCTTGACCTCTATTTCAAGCTTGCAAGGTGGGGCCCACTGGAAAACTAGGTCAGTTTGCAAAACTATGACTTGCCTCCTATTGAGCAACACTCATATATTCCAGATCTACAATTTCAAGCCACTCCGTGTACTGTTCATACACAAAACCTGTGTTTTTCTGAGATTGAACTGTCACATCATAATGTGACAATGTTCAAGCAGAAGTATTGCTTGTAGTGTTTTGCAGTGTTATGAATTGCTGCGAAAATGGCAAACACACATGGAATGAGTGAGCTTATGAGCAATAAGTTGGACAAGAACACCTTCCATGCTTGGAGATTTAGAATGAAGAATTTCATGATGGGAAAAAGGCTACTAGAAGTACATCAAAGGAGAGAAAGGAAATGCTCTGCATTTACTAGAGAAGAATCAAACTGTGGACCAGTTAAGAGCATATGAGGAATGGAATCAAGGAGCATGAAAGGTAATGTATTGGGTATCTGTTGGCATATAGGATAGCATGATTGGACACATATAGGATGCCAAGACTTTGAAAGAGGTGTTACTTTCACTGATGACCATACATGGAAAGTATGGGTATATTTCATGAAAGAGAAGGGTGTGGTGTTCACTCACTTCTAGAATTTTAAGGCTATGGTGGAAAAGCAGAGATGAAAGCATATTCAGATGTTAAGGTATGATGGAGGAGGTGAATACATGTCAAAGGAGTTGAACAACTTTCTTAAAAGTCATGGAATTCGACGTCAGTTTTCATGCAGGCACACACCATAACAGAATGGCATTGCTGAACACAAAATTCAATAGTTAGAGGATAATTTGGTTGGGATATAAGACATCTTTATTGAGAAAGTAAAGGCTGTGGAACACTCCATTATAATTTACAAGGAGAGATTCAATAGTAAAAAGAGGATCAAAGCCCTATGAAAACCTAATTATAGGAAGCTACAATATAGAAAGAACAAGCATTAGTGAACAATGAAACACTAAAGAGAAGTACAAATTTGTTTAGGCAAATTATCACTAGAAGATCAGATTGTATCACTATTTGATGATCTATAGACAACCACTTCTAATCTAAAAATCAAATAGGAGTTGGAGACTTAACTAAGCAATGCTAAACTTGTCATATAGGGAAAGAATCAAATTTTGGAACATAAAGAAGTTCAAGTTTTGGAAGGATTTTAGAGGGTTATGGGATTGCAAAAGCAATTGCAAGAGAAGGAACTTGAAATTAATGAAGGAAGTTTAGAATAGTTAAAGATTGTAGCTAGATCTAGTAAAAGTGGGAAGGTGAAAAAATATTTTGTAGATATACTATCCACAAACTACATGGTAGACAAGGTGATGGAAGCTTCCTCAAAGTCTAATTGTTATCATTCATCAAACTTTGGTTCTAAGGATGATTTTGCTACTAGATAGAAACTACAACAGGGTAGACCAATGAAAGTTCTAATTTGTGTATGTGAGATGGAGCAATCAATCCTCTTTTAGAAAAAAACATATTGACTTTTATAGTATTTCATAGTGGCTTCAGTATACCATGCATGCCAATATTAGGTTGATGTTGTTGTGGACTATTGTTGTAATTATTCTCTCTTGAAATTGTAAATGTTGATTATGTAAATTGTTAAGATGTGACGGTATCCTTAGATTTCCTAGCATTTACTTTTGTAAATAACAAACTCTAGTTTCTACATGTATGCATAAGGATTTTGACTATGGCAAATGTCCGTAAGGATTAATCAGAGCGTCTATTTTGGAAGGAAGGTATTTGTAGAACTTTATATTCTAATCTACACAATTAATGAAGAAGACTATTTCTTGCTGCCAATACAATATACTTTGGTCTCACTACTTCTTTTTTTATTTTTTGTTTAATTGATTTATCAATTAATGTTGATGTCTAAAAGTATTCCATTGCAATCTATGTATTGGTGGGGAATCAGAATGTAAATTCTATGTGTCTCCTAGAGTAACCCATTCCAAGAATCCTAAGTTTGAGAGAAAAGCTTTAAGCCAACAAACACTTAGACATGGATTAAGTGCAAGGGATGATAAGAAGATTTCAAGCATCATAAGAAAATCATCTAATACTTCATATTCATAAGATTACCTCCATTTATTTTTAGAGTTTAGGAATTTTCCCAAATTTGGGTATACGTTCAATAGGTGAGTAGATTGAGATCCTTCCACATAGGGATTCCCTTAAGTAAAACAGAGGATTTGTCTCTAAGAATTAGTGTTGCCCATGAAGCTTCTACGTTGCACCATGCTTTGATCAGCCATTTTATAGCCAATTTATCAACCATACCTCCCATGTCTAGAATTCTCTTTCAACCACACCCTTGTTGGTTATCACACAAGGCCCACTTGATTTTGGGCATGTCCCTCATGCTGGGATCCTCAGTCCAAGGGAAATTTTTAGAAGTACTTTTAAGCTTTACTAATTCTTTGTCTTTCAATATCCAACATGCTAGAACATACATAATAGATGAAATGAGTTGGGTGTTGATGAACATTGCATGCCCTGCTAGGTTGAGCTACATGCATTTGTAGTAGGCCAATTTAGTATCAATTTTGCCTTGAAATCAGTTCCAACATTGGCCCATAAGAACTTTGAAACCCATCAGCTTAGTGAGGAGTCAAAACATTTTTCCATTGTGTATTTTTTTGCATTCGTGTTGTTGGGAGATTCTTGTGTAGAAAGGGATTTGAGTGTTTGTAGGAGAAGGGAGTAAGACAAGAAGAAAGATACAGACACCAGAAGCTTTTGTAGATTGATTATAAGGAGAAGTACAATGATGATGTACAGTACAATCCAAATGCTCTCTATGCAAAATCCCAAAGAGTGAACAATCAACAAAGTTACAAAATACCCAAGGTTCTTGCTGTTGCCGAGCTTCTCTGCACCAGACCTCCACCTTCTCTAAGAGCTTGCACTTGTGCACACCTTGCACTCAAGATTCCAATAGGGGAGGGATATACACCTTCAGTCGATGTGCACACAGATTCAATGGGTCCTTGTGACCTTTGATTGCATAGCTTAGTACTTCTCTGCACACTTCTAAGTCACTCTTCTTGCACACCTTGCACTTCACTTCTCTGCATCGCACACTCACTGTATGTCTCTTTCTCTTCTCTCTTAGTGTAGACTATGCCCACCTTGCTTAGTCTAACCAAGAATAATGGCTTGCCTTGATTTGAGTGTCGGTTCACATGCACTCCTAACTGCTAGCATATCTTGGTGCTCACTTTGATGTCCCAAGATTGTCTCCAAATGTGGGCAGCCAACGAATCCGTGTTTTGTCTTGTAGTGACTTTAGATTAAAACAATAATTTTAATTGAGAGGCCATACTTGCACTTCTCCGTACGCCTCCACTTCACATACCTTCACTTTTTGCCTTTTCATTCTTCAATTGTGCACCTAAGAGAGGGTTCACCTGAAGCTTCCAAACACTTTTAAAAACACTTTGAACCTTAGAGAAATTACAGAAAGTCACTCTACAACATGCGACAATTGATCGTGCACCACGTGTGCACCTTGATACCCGAACTTTGAACGCTTTGACTTCCACATGTGGACTTTGACCTTGAACATGTTGACTTTGATCATTTTGACTTTGACCATTTGACTTTGACTATGGTTGACTTTTATGGGCTCAACAATTTCCCACCACCTAATGGGCTCTCCATCTCGGAGAGCTACTAACCAAAACTTTGAGCAAAGATGACACCATAATGCCTGTGCTTCAAAATCTTCAATAGAACACTTGAGCAGCTACCAAGTACACCAGGAGCAGTAAAGAACAAGCACCAGTGAAGAACCGACAGTGAAAATTTTGCATTGAATGCAAAGGATGGAGAATGGTGGGTAAGAGGGAGAGGGAAGGGGGGTTGAGAGGGATAGGGTATGGAGGGGTAAGGAAGGGGCTTTTGAGAAGGCTAAAGGGAGGTCATGGAGTATGGTGGTGGGGTTTGGAGAGGGTCAAAATGAGAAAATAGTAAAGCTACAGAGGGTGCATATTGCAAAATGTGAAACATATGGTAAAATGAGGTGAGAATAGACTAGATGGACCATGTGCACAATGAAAAACACGTGATAAATGTGCTCAAAACTTGTGGGTTTTGACTAAACGTCATAAAGAAGTTGGAATTTTGGAAAAACTAAGTCAAAAAATGAGTTCCGAGGTGCCAAAAGACATGAAAATGATCCCAAGTTTGAAAAAAATGGCCATCCGTGGAACAATCTAGAGCCAAAAGCATTGGACCATGGAGAATAAAAAAATATTTATTTGAAGTATATATATATATATATATATGTGTGTGTGTGTGTGTGTGTGTTTTCAATGCACATGGGGTTGGGTAGAACTTAAATAAAAAGAAAAAAGTAAAACTAAAATAAAATAAAAGAAAATGAATTAAAAGAAAATAAAAAATAAATAACTAACTAATTAAAATAAATAAAAAATAAAATAAAAAAATCATGGGGTTGGGGGGAGGCACAGGAGGGGGGGCCCACTTGGGGGCAGGCAGTGGGTGGAGAGAGAGAGAGAGAGAGAGAGAGAGAGAGAGGTTTCTTTTTATACTTTTATAAAACAACATTATCCATGGGGGCGTCTTGTTTTTATAACAAAAGAAAAGTATCCATGAGGACCCCTTTTTTTAATATTAAAAAATTAGATAAAAAATATAATAAAAATAAAAAAATAAAAAAAAAATCAAAAAATTCCTTACATTTCTAGGCCATTTTTCTCACTCAAAACCATAGAGAGCTTCCTTTATTCCTCCATTTTATCAAGAAAATGACATTTCAAAAAGATGAAAGAATGCTAGAAAACTTCTAAAAATTCTTTAAAAATTCCCAAAAATTTCCTAAACTTTTGCTTATGTAAGGGGTTGTGAAATGGATTCTAAGTTTCATAAGAACTCAAGGAACAAGCATGAAAATGGATAAAATCTAATAAAACTTAAGCAAAGAAGGATTGAGAAGGCTATGTAAAACCTGGACAGATTTTGCAAGTTCGAGGTGATCCATAAATCTTCAAGTGTGTTGATGATAGGCCTTGAGCTTGGATATCTTGACTAGTGGTAGTACCTCTCCTTTCAGAGTCTCTAACTCCACTACTCCCCAATTCAACATCATCTTAATTCTATAAAGCCCTTCCTAGTGTGGAAGCAATTTTCCCCTTGCTTGTGTGCGGAGTTGAGGTCTATGGAGAAGAACTAACATGCCTGTTTGTAAGTTCCATAGATTTCGATCATGTGCCTTCTTCCTCTTCATTTGAGTCTCTAGCAATTGTTTTGCAGCATGTAGACGTATCTCTTCCACTTTTTTGTGCATTGCTCCAAGCCTCTCAAAGACACCCCAATCTTTCTTTACCTGCGTGAATGCTAGTTTTTGTGATCCATGTAAAAATTCAAAGAGTTCAATAGGAAATATCCCATAAAATAATTGGAATGGAGAGTATCTAGTAGCTTCTTTATAAGCTAATCTGTACACCCATAGAGTAACTTGATAAACTATGCCCCAGGAAGTGCATTGTAACATGCATTCCTTCCTTAACATGGCAATTAATACCTTATTGGTGGATTTTTCCTGTCCACTAGCTCTTGGATAATAGGCACAAGAGGTCCTATGTAGAATTTCATACCTATTAAAAATTTCGTTTAGGACCTTGTTCACAAAATGAGTACCTTCATTTGTACAAATTTCAAGGGGACATCCAAATATGCAAATAATGTTACTATAAATGAAATCAGCAACTCTTTGAGCGTTGCAATCAGAGGAGGCAATAGCTTCAGCCCACTTTGTTGCATAGTCAGTGGCGATCAATAGATACTTTTCTCTCTTTGGAACCGGCATAGGGTAGATGGGCCCTACAAAATCTAGACCCGACTTCTCAAATGGCTGCCAAGAAGTGGAAATAATCAAGGGGTTGTGCCTTTGCTTTGTTGGGTTGGGTCCACACCTCTTATAGATATCACATGCTTTACCCTATCCCTCACCATCTTTGAATAATGTAGGCCACCATAAGCCAACATCAATGATTCTTTGGCTCATAATGTGTCCTAAAAGGTGCCCACCACCTGCTCCTTCATGTGTAGATTTAAGGAATTCCCTCACTTCTTCTTCTTCCATGCACTTTCTAAACCTGTTTTCCTTTTCCTGTCCATATAATTTTCCCTGATTGAAGGTAAAAGGTCTGCTTTTGATTAGCAACCTCTTTCTTTGCACAGTGGTAGCCTTCTCTGGATACACTCCAGTATTAAGAAAATTCTTGATGTCATCCTACCAACCTTATGCTTGTACACCGAACAAATAAGCATATGGAAAATCATCATTTACTCCAATTGCTTGATCCATCATGTTGATCCTAGAAAGGTGGTCTGCCATGACATTTTCTTTACCTCGTCTATGGACTACCGAAAAATCAAATTCCTGGAACAAAAGAAGCCACCTCCATATCCTCCTAGTCGCTTGTGGCTTGTTCAATAAATACCTGAGTGGCTGATGATCAGTGATGATAACAAATTTCACACCTAGCAAATAATGACGAAACATTTGTACAACCAAAACCATTGCTAGGGCCTCCCTTTCTGTGGTGCTATATATTTTTTCAACCTTAGTCAAAATTCGACTAGCATACTGAGTAGGTCTATCAAGTTTGTATTCTTCACTGTGTTGAGGCAAAACAGCACCCACTGCATATGCACTCGCATCTACATGTACATGAAAAGGTTTTCACCAATCTGGTGTGATAAGAGTTGGTGCAGCCACCAATTTGGACCTTATTGTATGATAAGCATTCTCTTCTTCTTCCTCCCATTTAAAGGGTACTTGTTTACCTGTAAGTTGAGCCAGTGGCCTCGCTATCTCAGCATACATTTTGATAAATCTTCTATGGTACCCAGCATGCCCCAAGAAGCTTTGAATATCTTTAGGAGATTTGGGTTTAGGTAACTTTAGTATAGAAATAGTTTTATTAGGGTCTAGAGCCATACCTTTAGCAGATACCGGATGTCCTAAGAGGGTTCCTTCTGTCACAAGGAAATGACATTTATTTGGGTTTAGCTTAAGTTTAGTCTCCCTACATCTTTTAAAAACATTCTGCAGCTGTCTTAAGTGATTATCCAAGCAATCCAAAGGGGTCTCCTTGTGAGATCCTGAAAATGAAGAAAAGTCATCCATGAAAATTCTTAGTGTTTCCAGTAATAAGGGTCCAAAAATGAGGTTGACACTCCTGTTAAAGGTAGCTTGAGCATTTCTAAGTCCAAATGGCATTTTTACATACACATATGTGTCCTAGGGTGTGATAAAAGCAGTATTTTCACGATCCTATGGGTGGATGGATATTTGGTTATATCCACTAAATCCATCAATAAAGCTATATAATACATGTCCAACCACTTCTTCAATGACCTGCTTTGCAAAAAGCATGGGGAATCCATTTGGAATGGTTACCTTGTTGAGTGCTCTAAAGTCAACAAAAATCCTGATCTTGTTGGTATTCTTCTTTGGCACTATAACCATTGGTGAAAGACATTCTGAGTGTTCCACATGAATGACGATTCTTGCATCCTCCATCTTCTGTATTTCCAAGTAAATAGCTTCAGTATATTTTGGGTTAAGTTTATAACTCTTTCCTCTTACTGGTTTAGCTCCATCAACAAGAGGAATTCTATGCTCTGCATAAGTGGCAAGCACTCCTTCTAAGTCTTTATAATGCCACACAAAAACATCTGCATAGTGTGTCAAGATAGATTTTACCTTTTCAAGTAGATTAGGGTGGCTCCACAACCAAGTGGCCACCAAAACTGGATGATTATTATCTTGAGTGCCTAATTGTACTTCTTTGATTCGGTTTCTATCTACCATGGTATCTACATGCTCATCTCCGACCCTCTTTTCCTCCAAAAGCTTTTCCTGCATTGTTGCATAAGCAGGAGTGTTCTGGATCTCAATGTATTCCTCTTTGTCCTGCATCCATCCTGCAGGGATTTCTTGAATTTGCAAAGAACATTCCTCACTAGTATGTTTCACCTTGTCTTTAACTTTACTAACTTCCTTCTCTGTTGTTGTTGCATCCTCCTCCAAGTTGTGCTTGAGGGGTGTCTTCCTCCCCCTTCTGTGGTATGTGATGGGTTCACCCAATCCATCAACCTAAACTTTATCCTCCTTTTCATCATATTATTCATCTATGAAAGCATTATTTAGAAAAACTCGAAAACAAGAGGAAGAGTTGCCTACTTGTAGCCAATTTACGATGTCTTATTCCTCCTCGAACTCTAATTGTGGTTGGTCCTCCATTTCTTGTTCCATGCAAATGCCAACTAATTGCATCACGTTGGCATTCCCTTGATGATATGGACCCTCCTCTAAATATATCTATTTAAGTTCCTCTCCCTTCTTTTGTATCCAGATAGTGTCTTTACCCTAGTCATGGATGACACTTGCATGCCTCAACCATGGTCTTCCAATCAAGAGGGGAAATCCTCCCTCTACCTAGGAAAGTCTTAATACCACAAAATCCAAAATGAAGAGATTGCCTTGTACTTCCAGTGGAACTTTTGGGATCACCCCCATTGGCCTTACTTTTCTTTGATCTGCCAAAGTAACGGTGAAGTGGGCTAGTCTAGATGGGTGTAGGCCAAGCTTCTCCATGGTATGCATAGACATCAAATTTATGCTAGACCCACCATCCACAATGAATCTTTGTAGCTCTAATTCTCTAATTGTTACTCTTAGTCTTGGACTCTTATAGTCAGTGAGAGGTGCTTCTTCTACACCCTTCCCTTGGCCTAAGGTAGTAGTAGTCTTGGCCACTAAGGTGGATGAGGAAGCCTCATCAATAATCAACATTACTTCATATCTAAATTTTGCATCCATGTTTATCAACTCAAGAATACTAACCTCTATTTTAATTCACTTGAATAATCTTGAAGCTTGAGATTCCCTACGATCAATTTTGATGTTTGATTTCTCAAGTTCCTTGTGGGCCCGACTGTATGCATTCCCAATAAAATCATTAGTCTCTTAAAAATCTTCTTTTTGTATTACCTCTTCACATTTTGTTGAACTTCCTTTCTCTTGTTTTGCATCTTCATATATATTTGATTTGCTTTGATGTATCCTCTGGTCTTTGTGACTTCCAAAAGTATTTGATCCATGATTTGGTTCTTCTGGAATTTTCCCTTTGTCTCTTGTTTGCATGACCATGGAGTCGATTTCTTCTAATTGTACCACTCTCGTGGGCGGTGATTGTACAACATTAGCAAAAGGAGCTAATGTTGTACAACATTAGCTCCTTTTGGTGCTCCATGATTATCTACCGAGATCATTTGGAGATGGGGCCCAAATGTAGATGCTTTTTTTGTTGGCAACAATTTGTATAATGATCCCTAGCATATGGGAAATTCATGTAGGGGGGGGGGCATTTTTTGGCAGGGTGCATTTACTCTGATAATGTCCACACTCTTCACACCTGACACAAATACTTGGCCTTCTAGGCCCATTTCCATAATTACATCTAAGTCTTTGGTTATAGTTATTACCTTGGCTAGGGGCTGCTGCCATTAGATTGGTTGCGAATTGAGCACATCCTTGTGTCCAATAAGGTTGTGCATGCATCCCTCTTGATTGACATTCATGGGCCTCATGACCAGCTTTCCTACATAGCTCGCAAGTTACACTTAGCAATGAACATTCACTTACCACATGACCCTGCTTGCTGCACATGGTACACCATAACCCACTTTTCATGCCGCCCTTCTTGAGTTCCTACAACTCCTGTCGAAGCTGAGCTAGCTCTTTTTCTTGGGCCTCCTCTTCTTTTTGTAACTTCAATGCTTCAATTTCATGCCTGAACTGAGTTACTACGCTCTCCTCCTCTTTGTGTGGCTTATTCCTTTTCAAGCTCTCAAGCTCTTTCCTTAGCTAAATTACTGGGTCTTTAGGTTCTGTAGGATATGATAAATTGGAAGAGCTTGCCCCATACTATTGTCTAATTTGTTCCTATTTTGTATCTGTATTGATACATTCTTCTATTGTTACTTTCGATAAAACTAACTCCTTTATTTTACATTGTGTTGATATGGGAAGTGGTTTAGCCAGCCACTTGTTGATAAAAAAAATCATGGGGAAGTTCTCGCAGTTTGGCCATTAATGCCTTAGCTCTAGTAAAAAATTATGGGAAGCTCTCCCTAGGACCTAGTCTTAATTTTTCTAATTCTTCAATAATGTTTTCAGTTGCGTTCCCTTGATGGAACTTTGTCCTAAATGCTTCCTTGATCAAGTTCCATGTGGTGAAATGGTTGTCATCAATCTGGCTAAAGCATTTGTCTACTAGCCCTTTTAATGTTGCAGGGAAAAGAATCAGATATGCGTCCTCTCTTCCCATCAGACCCCTTGTTTTACGTAATACTAAGAATCTCCTAATTTAATCATTTGGGTCTTCTTGTGCTAGCCCTCTAAAGGATGGAAATTTGATATTCAATCTAGAAAGTAAAGTTTCCTAATCTACATGGGCTGCCATATTCTTTACTGATGATGTTGATGACAATGGACTAGTTGATCTTCAAATAAACTTCCTTCTTGTTGCTTTGCAAGGGACCCTCAAGCTTTGAGACCGGGTTGCGGTCATGAGCTGTTCATACTCCTCTTAGTTTAAGAGAATCCAATGGAAGAAATATTACCTATGCTCGTCTCCTTGTGGTCCCACCGGGCGTGCCAAATTTTAATGGGGGATTCTTGTGTAGAAAGGAATTTGAGTGTTCGTAGGAGAAGGGAGAAAGATAAGAAGAAAGATACAGACACCGGAAGCTTTTGTAGATTGATTAAAAGGAGAAAAGTACAATGATGATGTGTAGTACAATCCAAACGCTCTCTTTGCAAAATCCCAAAGAGTGCACAATCAACAAAGTTACGAAATACCCAAGGTTCTTACTACTGCAGAGCATCTCTACACTAGATCTCCACCTTCTCTAACAGCTTGCACTTGTGCGTACCTTGCATTCAAGCTTCCAATAGGGGAGGGATGGACACCTTCTGGCGACCTGCACACAGCTTCAATGGGACCTTGTGACCTTTGATTGCATAGCTTAGTACTTCTCTGCACACTCCTAAGTCAATCTTCTTGCACACCTTGCACTTCACTTCTGTGCGTCACACACTCACTATATGTGTCTTGCTCTTCGCTCTTAGTGTAGACTATTCCACCTTGCTTAGTCTAACCAAGAATACTGCCTTGCCTTGATTTGAGTGTCAGTTCATGGAAACTCCTAACTACTAGCATATCTTGGTGCTCACTTTGATGTCCCAAGATTGTCTCCAAATGTGGGCAGCCAATGAATCCCTGTTTTGTCTTGTAGTGACTTTAGACTAAAACAAAAATTTTAATTGGGGGGCCATACTTTCACTTCTGCGTATGCTTTTGCTTCACATACTTTCACTTTTTGCCTTTTCATTCTTCAATTGTGCACCTAAGAGAGGGTTCACTTGAACCTTTCAAACACTTTTAAAAACACTTTGAACCTTAGAGAAATTACAGAAAGACACTCTGCAACTTGCAACCAACTTTCTACAAAATATTGCCTTTGTGAACAATTGATTGTGCACTACCTGTTCACCTTGATACCCAAACTTTAAACCCTTTGACTTTGCCCATGTTGAGTTTGACCTTGAACATGTTGACTTTGATTACTTTGACTTTGACCCTTTGACTTTGACTATGGTTGACTTTGACCAATATGATATTTATCGGCTCAACACCTGATTACTCACGAATAACAGCAAGGGCACCAAAAATGGCCTGATTTATTTTAAATCTAGGCACAACATAGAAAACATTTAGACATTGCCAAAAGTTGTTCATACTCAAAAGAAAACTATTGGGGTTTCCAAGCTTACAACCGTCATAACTCCGATTACTTTGAGGACCCCTAAAATTTTAAGTAAATATAAGTTTTTTGGAATTTTGAATTAGCCAAATCATCTATAAACATTAAGGGGTTTAAAAGAGTAAATCGATTCCTAATAAAATCGAACGAAAGATATGTGGATTTCTTAAGAGTTTTCAAGTCCAAGGAATTCAACTAGATACATTATTATCATGAAATCTTGATCAAGGAGTGATGGTTTAATTCTACGTATGTATGGATCATTTTATCAACACATGAAATAATATTAGGGGTATAGAAGAAATCAAAATAAAAACTAAAAGATAGTCTGACATCTCCAAAGTGTAATATTTTAAATAATTCTAGGTAATAAAAATGTCTATGATTTTTTTTTCAAATTTATGTTGCTAAAAATATGCATCACGTCTATACTTAACAAGTTCGGAATACTATCATACACACACACACACACACATAGATGAACCTAATCCATGCATTTGAATAGATGAACCAAATCAATTTATTGTTGGTCATAGATGAGCCTTCGAACCAAATCCATTTCTTTTGCGCGTCCTATAATCAAAGATTCAAAGTGGAGCATTGAGTAAAGCTAAGACTTACGAAAGACTGTTGAAATTCAAGTCTTAAATTTAAATGAAGATTCAAAACTTGGAACAATCAAATGAAGAGTCATACATTTGTGAAGTAAATTAGGAAGCTCCACCATCAAATCAGTTCATGATTTACATTTGGTGCCACCAAAAAGTATACCTACACTAATTTGTGGTTGGTTTCTTAGATTGTAGGAAAAATAGGATTTCTATTTAAGCATGTTTGAAAGTTTTGTGCATATCCCCATGCGTTTTTGTAGTGTGTAGCAATTAATTATAAACTGTACATCACTCCAACAAGTAATCCCATAGCTTAAGCACAACCTCTAGCTAATTCCTATCTATCTTTAGGTACCTCTATCTATATGCGTATGAGGAAAAATTCTTGTTTAGGTAATTGTGAGTCAAATATGTTGTTTGTAATAAATATGTACATCATTTGTAATAATTATTTAATTCGATGATGACTCGAATTAGATTTTTTTTCTTTACTTATGTGGCAACGTTTATGTTAATGTCCAAAGCTTACTATACAATATTTCATCATTTCTTAGAAGATGTTATGGGAAGAATGTCTTACAGATACTATGTATCTAGCACAAGTACGAAGTGGTAGCTTTTGAAAATCAAAGAACTTGATGGGTAAGCTATTTTCGGTGTGTTAATACAAAGGAAACTTTATAAAATCTTGTAGAAATGGAAATGGTGGAACTTATGAATTGATAAAATAAAATTAAAATAAAACCATTTGTACACTTATATATGTAAAAACTTACAATGAAGGGATCACATGGACACGGTATGCGTCCATACGCAATGCATCCAAATAGCATGCAACTATTCCAACTTGTTCATCCTCCATTCAGAGATTCATAAGTTGCCATCCTTTCCAAGGATTTTGATGGAAACTTGTTAATGAGGTAAGTGGCAGTGGACACTGCCTCCACACATAGATAACGCATTATCTACTCCACATTAAGCATTGACCTAGCTGCTTCCACAATGGTTCTATTCCTCATTTTTGCTACACCATTTTTCTCTGGTATATATCTATTTGTAATGTCTCCAATGATCTCTCTC
Organism: Ceratopteris richardii; assembly: GCA_020310875.1. NCBI lineage: Eukaryota > Viridiplantae > Streptophyta > Polypodiopsida > Polypodiales > Pteridaceae > Ceratopteris > Ceratopteris richardii. The sequence continues at coordinate 32,381 of MU262015.1, forward strand.
TCTCTCTCTCTTTCAAGAAAGAGTGAAATTGTGGAGAAGTATTCTTCCCCTCCATCAAACATTAGCCTATTCAATGGTCTATCAGTTTGATTTTCTACAAGTGCAAGATACTCCTTGAACCAAGAAAACATTTCATATTTCTGCTTCATGAAAGATAATATAGTCCATCTCCTACAATCATCAACGAAAGATACATAATACCTTGAACCTAAGATAGATGATTCCTTTGTTGATCTGCAAACATCCGTGTGGACACGTTCGAAGATGTCTCCATGTATATATCCTTTTTTTGTGAAAGGTGGCATGTGAGACTCGCCGAAGTGGAATGCACTGCATTTTTAAACCATGTGTTTCTTTGTGATATTTGGAGCCCAAGCACATCTCTATTAGTTTGTTTCACGGTGCTCTCTACAAAATGTCTAGGGCTCCAAAAAATGGGTGTTGATTTTTATGTTGAACAAGGTGGATAGAACTACCCATCACACCGTAGATCAATGTGCCAAAGACCCTATGCCCTCATGATTTCAATGTTGAGTGTAGTAAGCTTATTATTTATTTATCTACTTTGGAATTGTGCATAATTCTCATCAAGATAAATGTGAAGGTGATTGAGTATTCTCTTTGAAATAGAGTCTCTGATGGTTTCCATTTACCATATTAAATATATCCAGGAAGACGGGAAATCTAATGAATCATTAGCTTGAGCAAGCCTTGAAATAATGTTTACGTCTTGGTACATTTTGTTTTGTGGGATAAATCTAAACGGATAGGCCAAAAATAAAATTATCCAAAGCATACTACTTTCCTAAGTGCCTTTGATTGCATCAATTTCAGCTTGTGCAAATTTTCATGACCAAATCTCTATATCAACAATAACAACTACACCTTTTGCACACATGGCTGCACTCATTTAAGGAATTTTCACATTAAAGGTGAACATCCTACCAACTTTGTTTGCTTTGGTGACCAACCTTCCATATTTTTTATATTACTTTACATACAAACCATCAGCATTCAACCTGACTTGTAATCCCTAGTCAACCATTTTTCTAAAACAAACTCTTTGTTATATTTGAAAGATGCAACACATCAACAAGATGTTTTACCTCCCCGTCCTCCACAGATAGGGCTATGTTTCCTCTATGCTCGAGAAGATGTAATGTGTCATCACCTGTGTCAACAAATTAGGGAAATACTGTTTTTTTGCAAACTACTAAACCATTCTCCATGACTAGCCATGTGATTTGAAGCACTTGAATTGAATTGAAATACCAGACATTACCATTTGATCTCAAAACATAAAAAGATATTGTATTCATCATGTTACATTGGACCATGAACACCTTCTTCAAATCATCTTCACTTGTTGATGCATAGTTATTATGTTTCCTTCTATTATTTTGTTTCTTCAACCCACAATCATGTTCAAAGTGACCAAGCTTACCAAAATTCAAGCATCCTTTACTGTCATTAATTGAATCATCTCTTTGGAAATTTTTGTGGCCTCTTTAACTCCCCATGTTTCAAAAAGGTCCTCTACCTCCTGCATGATTCCATTGTTGACCTTGGTCTTGGTTAATATTTCCTCATCCACTTCCAAATCCTCTTCCTTTGCCATAGTAGAATATGTGCTCAGAATTACTTTTTCCTTGGGAGTTTGAGTCCTCAACAAGATTCTTTTCTTTAATGATCAGGATGGACACTAGATGAAAATTATTCAAAATATTTTCCCTACTTTGAATACAACTTCTGAACTACTTATGTGTAGCTCCTAAACCACAAAGGCACACTTCCACCTTATCAGCATCATCTACATTGATGCCAATAGATCCAAGTGACTCACATATGATTTTGATTTTCAAGGTGTAGTCACTTACTGACATGCCCCTTTTCTCTAGTGTATGGAACTCCTTCTTGAGTTGCAATTTTTGTGCCTTTATATTGGTATCATACAATGTGGCAAAAATCTTACAAGCCTCTTTTAGAGTCTTCGCATATTAAAGATATCCGGGAAGATGGGAAATCTAATGAATCATTAGCTTGAGCAAGCCTTGAAATAATGTTTACGTCTTGGTACATTTTTTTGTGCGATAAATCTAAAGGGATAGGCCAAATTGTTTTTTTCCAAAGCATACTACTTTTCTTATGAAAATGAGTTGAGCATGGACTTTGAAGAAAGTTACCGAGATGTTGGGTGGGCCATTCATGCCCCTATTAGAATAATATTAGATTTGGGTGAGAAGAACAATAAAATTATACATTTCCTTCATTTAAAAATGTATTCATGTGGTATGTAGAAAGAACAAAATAATATGCACCTATGAGTTAAGAAACTATTGTTAGAATCACATAAACTATTAAAAATAATACTTGATATTTTCTTTTCATAGTAGATGCTCAAAATATATCAAAATGTCCCATTTCTTACAAATCTAGAGCGAAAGATCTAAAATCCACACTTTTTTAAAGCTACCAAGAAAAGATCAAGTCCATACCTTCAACGTTAAAAGAAAATATTACCTAGGACGTTTTTCAATGCTTACCATCTTGATTATGAATAAAACTATTCATTTGAGGGAGAAATGAATTGAAGTAATGCATACGTAAAAGTCTGAAAGTTTTTATCTTCTACTTGTGACCTTGTAATTTTCTTGTAGTATATTTTAATTTACCTCAAATGTAAGTGGAATATCTAAAGTTAAATAAATATATATTCAAATATCTAATTTAAGTGGGGGAGAGGGTGTAAGCATTTCCCCTGCCTATTAAAAATAAAAACACAGTCCACATTCACAGCTTCCATGGGACCTTGTGACCTTTGATTGCATAGCTTAGTACTTCTCTGCACACTCCTAAGTCAATCTTCTTGCACACCTTGCACTTCACTTCTCTGCGTCACACACTCACTATATGTGTCTTGCTCTTCGCTCTTAGTGTAGACTATTCCACCTTGCTTAGTCTAACCAAGAATACTGCCTTGCCTTGATTTGAGTGTCAGTTCATGGACACTCCTAACTACTAGCATATCTTGGTGCTCACTTTGATGTCCCAAGATTGTCTCCAAATGTGGGCAGCCAATGAATCCCTGTTTTGTCTTGTAGTGACTTTAGACTAAAACAAAAATTTTAATTGGGGGGCCATACTTTCACTTCTGCGTATGCTTTTGCTTCACATACTTTCACTTTTTGACTTTTCATTCTTCAATTGTGCACCTAAGAGAGGGTTCACTTGAACCTTTCAAACACTTTTAAAAACACTTTGAACCTTAGAGAAATTACAGAAAGACACTCTGCAACTTGCAACCAACTTTCTACAAAATATAGCCTTTGTGAACAATTGATTGTGCACTACCTATTCACCTTGATACCCAAACTTTAAACCCTTTGACTTTGCCCATGTTGAGTTTGACCTTGAACATGTTGACTTTGATTACTTTGACTTTGCCCTTTTGACTTTGACTATGGTTGACTTTGACCAATATGATATTTATGGGCTCAACACCTGATTACTCACGAATAACAGCAAGGGCACCAAAAATGGCCTGATTTATTTTAAATCTAGGCACAACATAGAAAACATTTAGACATTGCCAAAAGTTGTTCATACTCAAAAGAAAACTATTGGGGTTTCCAAGCTCACAACTGTCATAACTCCGAGTACTTTGAGGACCCCTAAGATTTTAAGTAAATATAAGTTTTTTAGAATTTTGAATTAGCCAAATCATCTATAAACATTAAGGGGTTTAAAAGAGTAAATCGATTCCTAATAAAATCGAACCAAAGATATGTGGATTTCTTAAGAGTTTTCAAGTCCAAGGAATTCAACTAGATACATTATTATCATGAAATCTTGATCAAGGAGTGATGGTTTAATTCTATATATGTATGGATCATTTTATCAACACATGAAATAATATTAGGGGTATAGAAGAAATCAAAATAAAAACTAAAAGATATACTGACATCTCCAAAGTGTAATATTTTAAATAATTCTAGGTAATAAAAATGTCTATGATTTTTTTTTCAAATTTATGTTGCTAAAAATATGCATCACGTCTATACTTAACAAGTTCGGAATACTATCATACACACACACACACACATAGATGAACCTAATCCATGCATTTGAATAGATGAACCAAATCAATTTATTGTTGGTCATAGATGAGCCTTCGAACGAAATCCATTTCTTTTGCGCGTCCTATAATCAAAGAATCAAAGTGGAGCATTGAGTAAAGCTAAGACTTACGAAAGACTGTTGAAATTCAAGTCTTAAATTTAAATGAAGATTCAAAACTTGGAACAATCAAATGAAGAGTCATACATTTGTGAAGTAAATTAGGAAGCTCCACCATCAAATCAGTTCATGATTTACATTTGGTGCCACCAAAAAGTATACCTACACTAATTTGTGGTTGGTTTCTTAGATTGTAGGAAAAATAGGATTTCTATTTAAGCATGTTTGAAAGTTTTGTGCATATCCCCATGCGTTTTTGTAGTGTGTAGCAATTAATTATAAACTGTACATCACTCCAACAAGTAATCCCATAGCTTAAGCACAACCTCTAGCTAATTCCTATCTATCTTTAGGTACCTCTATCTCTATGCGTATGAGGAAAAATTCTTGTTTAGGTAATTGTGAGTCAAATATGTTGTTTGTAATAAATATGTGCATCATTTGTAATAATTATTTAATTCGATGATGACTCGAATTAGATTTTTTTTCTTTACTTATGTGGCAACGTTTATGTTAATGTCCAAAGCTTACTATACAATATTTCATCATTTCTTAGAAGATGTTATGGGAAGAATGTCTTACAGATACTATGTATCTAGAACAAGTACGAAGTGGTAGCTTTTGAAAATCAAAGAACTTGATGGGTAAGCTATTTTCGGTGTGTTAATACAAAGGAAACTTTATAAAATCTTGTAGAAATGGAAATGGTGGAACTTATGAATTGATAAAATAAAATTAAAATAAAACCATTTGTACACTTATATATGTAAAAACTTACAATGAAGGGATCACATGGACACGGTATGCGTCCATACGCAATGCATCCAAATAGCATGCAACTATTCCAACTTGTTCATCCTCCATTCCGAGATTCATAAGTTGCCATCCTTTCCAAGGATTTTGATGGAAACTTGTTAATGAGGTAAGTGGCAGTGGACACTGCCTCCACACATAGATATCGCATCATCTACTCCACATTAAGCATTGACCTAGCTGCTTCCACAATGGTTCTATTCCTCATTTTTGCTACACCATTTTTCTCTGGTATATATCTATTTGTAATGTCTCCAATGATCTCTCTCTCTCTCTCTTTCAAGGAAGAGTCAAATTGTGGAGAAGTATTCTTCCCCTCCATCAAACATTAGCCTATTCAATGGTCTATCAGTTTGATTTTCTACAAGTGCAAGATACTGCTTGAAACAAGAAAACACTTCATATTTCTGCTTCATGAAAGATAATATAGTCCATCTCCTACAATCATCAACGAAAGATACATAATACCTTGACCCTAAGATAGATGATTCCTTTGTTGATCTACAAACATCCCTGTGGACACGTTCGAAGATGTCTCCATGTATATATCCTTTTTTTGTGAAAGGTGGCATGTGAGACTCGCCGAAGTGGAATGCACTGCATTTTTAAACCATGTGTTTCTTTGTGATATTTGGAGCCCAAGCACATCTCTATTAGTTTGTTTCAGGGTGCTCTCTACAAAATGTCTAGGGCTCCAAGAAATGGGTGTTGATTTTTATGTTGAACAAGGTGGATAGAACTACCCATCACACCGTAGATCAATGTGCAAAAGACCCTATGCCCTCATGATTTCAATGTTGAGTGTAGTAAGCTTATTATTTATTTATCTACTTTGGAATTGTGCATAATTCGCATCAAGATAAATGTGAAGGTGATTGAGTATTCTCTTTCAAATAGAGTCTCTGATGGTTTCCATTTACCATATTAAATATATCCAGGAAGATGGGAAATCTAATGAATCATTAGCTTGAGCAAGCCTTGAAATAATGTTTACGTCTTGGTACATTTTGTTTTGTGGGATAAATCTAAACGGATAGGCCAAAAATAAAATTATCCAAAGCATACTACTTTCCTAAGTGCCTTTGATTGCATCAATTTCAGTCTGTGCAAATTTTCATGACCAAATCTCTATATCAACAATAACAACTACACCTTTTGCACACATGGCTTCACTCATTTAAGGAATTTTCACATTAAAGGTGAACATCCTACCAACTTTTTGCTTTGGTGACCAACCTTCCATATTTTTTATATTACTCTACATACAAGCCATCAACATTCAACCTGACTTGTAATCCCTAGTCAACCATTTTTCTAAAACAAACTCTTTGTTATATTTGAAAGATGCAACACATCAACAAGATGTTTTACCTCCCCGTCCTCCACAGATAGGGCTATGTTTCCTCTATGCTCGAGAAGATGTAATGTGTCATCACCTGTGTCAACAAATTAGGGAAATACTGTTTTTTTGCAAACTACTAAACCATTCTCCATGACTAGCCATGTGATTTGAAGCACTTGAATTGAATTGAAATACCAGACATTACCATTTGATCTCAAAACATAAAAAGATATTGTATTCATCATGTTATGTTGGACCATGAACACCTTCTTCAAATCATCTTCACTTGTTGATGCATAGTTATTATGTTTCCTTCTATTATTTTGTTTCTTCAACCCACAATCATGTTCAAAGTGACCAAGCTTACCAAAATTCAAGCATCCTTTACTGTGATTAATTGAATCAGCTCTTTGGAAATTTTTGTGGCCTCTTTGACTCCCCATGTTTCAAAAAGGTCCTCTACCTCCTGCATGATTCCATTGTTGACCTTGGTCTTGGTTAATATTTCCTCATCCACTTCCAAAGCCTCTTCCTTTGCCATAGTAGAATATGTGCTCAGAATTACTTTTTCCTTGGGAGTTTGAGTCCTCAACAAGATTATTTTCTTTAATGATCAGGATGGACACTAGATGAAAATTATTCAAAATATTTTCCCTACTTTGAATACAAGTTCTGAACTACTTATGTGTAGCTCCTAAACCACAAAGGTATGTAGAAAGAACAAAATAATATGCACCTATGAGTTAAGAAACTATTGTTAGAATCACATAAACTATTAAAAATAATACTTGATATTTTCTTTTCATAGTAGATGCTCAAAATATATCAAAATGTCCCATTTCTTACAAATCTAGAGCGAAAGATCTAAAATCCACACTTTGTTTAAAGCTACCAAGAAAAGATCAAGTCCATACCTTCAACGTTAAAAGAAAATATTACCTAGGACTTTTTTCAATGCTTACCATCTTGATTATGAATAAAACTATTCATTTGAGGGAGAAATGAATTGAAGTAATGCATACGTAAAAGTCTGAAAGTTTTTATCTTCTACTTGTGACCTTGTAATTTTCTTGTAGTATATTTTAATTTACCTCAAATCTAAGTGGAATATCTAAAGTTAAATAAATATATATTCAAATATCTAATTTAAGTGGGGGAGAGGGTGTAAGCATTTCCCCTACCTATTAAAAATAAAAACACAGTCCACATTCACAGCTTCAATGGGACCTTGTGACCTTTGATTGCATAGTTTAGTACTTCTATGCACACTCCTAAGTCAATCTTCTTGCACACCTTGCACTTCACTTCTCTGCGTCACACACTCACTATATGTGTCTTGCTCTTCGCTCTTAGTGTAGACTATTCCACCTTGCTTAGTCTAACCAAGAATACTGCCTTGCCTTGATTTGAGTGTCAGTTCATGGACACTCCTAACTACTAGCATATCTTGGTGCTCACTTTGATGTCCCAAGATTGTCTCCAAATGTGGGCAGCCAATGAATCCCTGTTTTGTCTTGTAGTGACTTTAGACTAAAACAAAAGTTTTAATTGGGGGGCCATACTTTCACTTCTGCGTATGCTTTTGCTTCACATACTTTCACTTTTTGCCTTTTCATTCTTCAATTGTGCACCTAAGAGAGGGTTCACTTGAACCTTTCAAACACTTTTAAAAACACTTTGAACCTTAGAGAAATTACAGAAAGACACTCTGCAACTTGCAACCAACTTTCTACAAAATATAGCCTTTGTGAACAATTGATTGTGCACTACCTGTTCACCTTGATACCCAAACTTTAAACCCTTTGACTTTGCCCATGTTGAGTTTGACCTTGAACATGTTGACTTTGATTACTTTGACTTTGACCCTTTGACTTTGACTATGGTTGACTTTGACCAATATGATATTTATGGGTTCAACACGTGATTACTCACGAATAACAGCAAGGGCACCAAAAATGGCCTGATTTATTTTAAATCTAGGCACAACATAGAAAACATTTAGACATTGCCAAAAGTTGTTCATACTCAAAAGAAAACTATTGGGGTTTCCAAGCTCACAACTATCATAACTCGGATTACTTTGAGGACCCCTAAAATTTTAAGTAAATATAAGTTTTTTAGAATTTTGAATTAGCCAAATCATCTATAAACATTAAGGGGTTTAAAAGAGTAAATCGATTCCTAATAAAATCGAACCAAAGATATGTGGATTTCTTAAGAGTTTTCAAGTCTAAGGAATTCAACTAGATACATTATTATCATGAAATCTTGATCAAGGAGTGATGGTTTAATTCTACATATGTATGGATCATTTTATCAACACATGAAATAATATTAGGGGTATAGAAGAAATCAAAATAAAAACTAAAAGATAGTCTGACATCTCCAAAGTGTAATATTTTAAATAATTCTAGGTAATAAAAATGTCTATGAGTTTTTTTTCAAATTTATGTTGCTAAAAATATGCATCAGGTCTATACTTAACAAGTTCGGAATACTATCATACACACACACACACACATAGATGAACCTAATCCATGCATTTGAATAGATGAACCAAATCAATTTATTGTTGGTCATAGATGAGCCTTCGAACCAAATCCATTTCTTTTGCGCGTCCTATAATCAAAGAATCAAAGTGGAGCATTGAGTAAAGCTAAGACTTACGAAAGACTCTTATAATTCAAGTCTTAAATTTAAATGAAGATTCAAAACTTGGAACAATCAAATGAAGAGTCATACATTTGTGAAGTAAATTAGGAAGCTCCACCATCAAATCAGTTCATGATTTACATATGGTGCCACCAAAAAGTATACCTACACTAATTTGTGGTTGGTTTCTAAGATTGTAGAAAAAATAGGATTTCTATTTAAGCATGTTTGAAAGTTTTGTGCATATCCCCATGCGTTTCTGTAGTGTGTAGCAATTAATTATAAACTGTACATCACTCCAACAAGTAATCCCATAGCTTAAGCACAACCTCTAGCTAATTCCTATCTATCTTTAGGTACCTCTATCTCTATGCGTATGAGGAAAAATTCTTGTTTAGGTAATTGTGAGCCAAATATGTTGTTTGTAATAAATATGTACATCATTTGTAATAATTATTTAATTCGATGATGACTCGAATTTGATTTTTTTTCTTTACTTATGTGGCAACGTTTATGTTAATGTCCAAAGCTTACTATACAATATTTCATCATTTCTTAGAAGATGTTATGGGAAGAATGTCTTACAGATACTATGTATCTAGCACAAGTACGAAGTGGTAGCTTTTGAAAATCAAAGAATCTTGATGGGTAAGCTATTTTCGGTGTGTTAATACAAAGGAAACTTTATAAAATCTTGTAGAAATGGAAATGGTGGAACTTATGAATTGATAAAATAAAATTAAAATAAAACCATTTGTACACTTATATATGTAAAAACTTACAATGAAGGGATCACATGGACACGGTATGCGTCCATACCCTAGTAATCCCTAGTCAACCATTTTTCTAAAACAAACTCTTTGTTATATTTGAAAGATGCAACACATCAACAAGATGTTTTACCTCCCCGTCCTCCACAGATAGGGCTATGTTTCCTCTATGCTCGAGAAGATGTAATGTGTCATCACCTGTGTCAACAAATTAGGGAAATACTGTTTTTTTGCAAACTACTAAACCATTCTCCATGACTAGCCATGTGATTTGAAGCACTTGAATTGAATTGAAATGCCAGACATTACCATTTGATCTCAAAACATAAAAAGATATTGTATTCATCATGTTATGTTGGACCATGAAAACCTTCTTCAAATCATCTTCACTTGTTGATGCATAGTTATTATGTTTCCTTCTATTATTTTGTTTCTTCAACCCACAATCATGTTCAAAGTGACCAAGCCTACCAAAATTCAAGCATCCTTTACTGTCATTAATTGAATCATCTCTTTGGAAATTTTTGTGGCCTCTTTGACTCCCCAATTTTGAAAAAGGTCCTCTACCTCCTGCATGATTCCATTGTTGACCTTGCTCTTGGTTAATATTTCCTCATCCACTTCCAAAGCCTCTTCCTTTGCCATAGTAGAATATGTGCTCAGAATTACTTTTTCCTTGGGAGTTTGAGTCCTCAACAAGATTCTTTTCTTTAATGATCAGGATGGACACTAGATGAAAATTATTCAAAATATTTTCCCTACTTTGAATACAAGTTCTGATCTACTTATGTGTAGCTCCTAAACCACAAAGGCACACTTCCACCTTATCAGCATCATCTACATTGATGCCAATAGATCCAAGTGACTCACATATGATTTTGATTTTCAAGGTGTAGTCACTTACTGACATGCCCCTTTTCTCTAGTGTATGGAACTCCTTCTTGAGTTGCAATTTTTGTACCTTTATATTGGTATCATACAATGTGGCAAAAATCTTACAAGCCTCTTTCGGAGTCTTCGCATATTAAAGATATCCAGGAAGATGGGAAATCTAATGAATCATTAGCTTGAGCAAGCCTTGAAATAATGTTTACGTCTTGGTACATTTTTTTGTGCGATAAATCTAAAGGGATAGGCCAAATTGTTTTTTTCCAAAGCATACTACTTTTCTTATGAAAATGAGTTGAGCATGGACTTTGAAGAAAGCTACCGAGATGTTGGGTGGGCCATTCATGCCCCTATTAGAATAATATTAGATTTGGGTGAGAAGAACAATAAAATTATACATTTCCTTCATTTAAAAATGTATTCATGTGGTATGTAGAAAGAACAAAATAATATGCACCTATGAGTTAAGAAACTATTGTTAGAATCACATAAACTATTAAAAATAATACTTGATATTTTCTTTTCATAGTAGATGCTCAAAATATATCAAAATGTCCCATTTCTTACAAATCTAGAGCGAAAGATCTAAAATCCACACTTTTTTAAAGCTACCAAGAAAAGATCAAGTCCATACCTTCAACGTTAAAAGAAAATATTACCTAGGACTTTTTTCAATGCCTACCATCTTGATTATGAATAAAACTATTCATTTGAAGTAATGCATATGTAAAAGTCTGAAAGTTTTTATCTTCTACTTGTGACCTTGTAATTTTCTTGTAGTATATTTTAATTTACCTCAAATGTAAGTGGAATATCTAAAGTTAAATAAATATATATTCAAATATCTAATTTAAGTGGGGGAGAGGGTGTAAGCATTTCCCCTACCTATTAAAAATAAAAACACAGTCCACATTCACAGCTTCAATGGGACCTTGTGACCTTTGATTGCATAGCTTAGTACTTCTCTGCACACTCCTAAGTCAATCTTCTTGCACACCTTGCACTTCACTTCTCTGCATCACACACTCACTATATGTGTCTTGCTCTCCGCTCTTAGTGTAGACTATTCCACCTTGCTTAGTCTAACCAAGAATACTGCCTTGCCTTGATTTGAGTGTCAGTTCATGGACACTCCTAACTACTAGCATATCTTGGTGCTCACTTTGATGTCCCAAGATTGTCTCCAAATGTGGGCAGCCAATGAATCCCTGTTTTGTCTTGTAGTGACTTTAGACTAAAACAAAAATTTTAATTGGGGGGCCATACTTTCACTTCTGCGTATGCTTTTGCCTCACATACTTTCACTTTTTGCCTTTTCATTCTTCAATTGTGCACCTAAGAGAGGGTTCACTTGAACCTTTCAAACACTTTTAAAAACACTTTGAACCTTAGAGAAATTACAGAAAGACACTCTGCAACTTGCAACCAACTTTCTACAAAATATAGCCTTTGTGAACAATTGATTGTGCACTACCTGTTCACCTTGATACCCAAACTTTAAACCCTTTGACTTTGCCCATGTTGAGTTTGACCTTGAACATGTTGACTTTGATTACTTTGACTTTGACCCTTTGACTTTGACTATGGTTGACTTTGACCAATATGATATTTATGGGCTCAACACCTGATTACTCACGAATAACAGCAAGGGCACCAAAAAATGGCCTGATTTATTTTACATCTAGGCACAACATAGAAAACATTTAGACATTGCCAAAAGTTGTTCATACTCAAAAGAAAACTATTGGGGTTTCCAAGCTCACCACTATCATAACTCCGATTACTTTGAGGACCCCTAAAATTTTAAGTAAATATACGTTTTTTGGAATTTTGAATTAGCCAAATCATCTATAAACATTAACGGGTTTAAAAGAGTAAATCGATTCCTAATAAAATCGAACCAAAGATATGTGGAATTCTTAAGAGTTTTCAAGTCCAAGGAATTCAACTAGATACATTATTATCATGAAATCTTGATCAAGGAGTGATGGTTTAATTCTACATATGTATGGATCATTTTATCAACACATGAAATAATATTAGGGGTATAGAAGAAATCATAATAAAAACTAAAAGATAGTCTGACATCTCCAAAGTGTAATATTTTAAATAATTCTAGGTAATAAAAATGTCTATGATTTTTTTTTCAAATTTATGTTGCTAAAAATATGCATCACGTCTATACTTAACAAGTTCGGAATACTATCATACACACACACACACACATAGATGAACCTAATCCATGCATTTGAATAGATGAACCAAATCAATTTATTGTTGGTCATAGATGAGCCTTCGAACCAAATCCATTTCTTTTGCGCGTCCTATAATCAAAGAATCAAAGTGGAGCATTGAGTAAAGCTAAGACTTACGAAAGACTGTTGAAATTCAAGTCTTAAATTTAAATGAAGATTCAAAACTTGGAACAATCAAATGAAGAGTCATACATTTGTGAAGTAAATTAGGAAGCTCCACCATCAAATCAGTTCATGATTTACATTTGGTGCCACCAAAAAGTATACCTACACTAATTTGTGGTTGGTTTCTTAGATTGTAGGAAAAATAGGATTTCTATTTAAGCATGTTTGAAAGTTTTGTGCATATCCCCATGCGTTTTTGTAGTGTGTAGCAATTAATTATAAACTGTACATCACTCCAACAAGTAATCCCATAGCTTAAGCACAACCTCTAGCTAATTCCTATCTATCTTTAGGTACCTCTATCTCTATGCGTATGAGGAAAAATTCTTGTTTAGGTAATTGTGAGTCAAATATGTTGATATGTACATCATTTGTAATAATTATTTAATTCGATGATGACTTGAATTTGATTTTTTTTCTTTACTTATGTGGCAACGTTTATGTTAATGTCCAAAGCTTACTATACAATATTTCATCATTTCTTAGAAGATGTTATGGGAAGAATGTCTTACAGATACTATGTATCTAGCACAAGTACGAAGTGGTAGCTTTTGAAAATCAAAGAACTTGATGGGTAAGCTATTTTCGGTGTGTTAATACAAAGGAAACTTTATAAAATCTTGTAGAAATGGAAATGGTGGAACTTATGAATTGATAAAATAAAATTAAAATAAAACCATTTGTACACTTATATATGTAAAAACTTACAATGAAGGGATCACATGGACACGGTATGCGTCCATACCCTAGTAATCCCTAGTCAACCATTTTTCTAAAACAAACTCTTTGTTATATTTGAAAGATGCAACACATCAACAAGATGTTTTACCTCCCCGTCCTCCACAGATAGGGCTATGTTTCCTCTATGCTCGAGAAGATGTAATGTGTCATCACCTGTGTCAACAAATTAGGGAAATACTGTTTTTTTGCAAACTACTAAACCATTCTCCATGACTAGCCATGTGATTTGAAGCACTTGAATTGAATTGAAATACCAGACATTACCATTTGATCTCAAAACATAAAAAGATATTGTATTCATCATGTTATGTTGGACCATGAACACCTTCTTCAAATCATCTTCACTTGTTGATGCATAGTTATTATGTTTCCTTCTATTATTTTGTTTCTTCAACCCACAATCATGTTCAAAGTAACCAAGCTTACCAAAATTCAAGCATCCTTTACTGTCATTAATTGAATCATCTCTTTGGAAATTTTTGTGGCCTCTTTGACTCCCCATGTTTCAAAAAGGTCCTCTACCTCCTGCATGATTCCATTGTTGACCTTGGTCTTGGTTAATATTTCCTCATCCACTTCCAAAGCCTCTTCCTTTGCCATAGTAGAATATGTGCTCAGAATTACTTTTTCCTTGGGAGTTTGAGTCCTCAACAAGATTCTTTTCTTTAATGATCAGGATGGACACTAGATGAAAATTATTCAAAATATTTTCCCTACTTTGAATACAAGTTCTGAACTACTTATGTGTAGCTCCTAAACCACAAAGGCACACTTCCACCTTATCAGCATCATCTACATTGATGCCAATAGATCCAAGTGACTCACATATGATTTTGATTTTCAAGGTGTAGTCACTTACTGACATGCCCCTTTTCTCTAGTGTATGGAACTCCTTCTTGAGTTGCAATTTTGTGCCTTTATATTGGTATCATACAATGTGGCAAAAATCTTACAAGCCTCTTTCGGAGTCTTCGCATATTAAAGATATCCGGTAAGATGGGAAATCTAATGAATCATTAGCTTGAGCAAACCTTGAAATAATGTTTACGTCTTGGTACATTTTTTTGTGCGATAAATCTAAAGGGATAGGCCAAATTGTTTTTTTCCAAAGCATACTACTTTTCTTATGAAAATGAGTTGAGCATGGACTTTGAAGAAAGCTACCGAGATGTTGGGTGGGCCATTCATGCCCCTATTAGAATAATATTAGATTTGGGTGAGAAGAACAATAAAATTATACATTTCCTTCATTTAAAAATGTATTCATGTGGTATGTAGAAAGAACAAAATAATATGCACCTATGAGTTAAGAAACTATTGTTAGAATCATATAAACTATTAAAAATAATACTTGATATTTTCTTTTCATAGTAGATGCTCAAAATATATCAAAATGTCCCATTTCTTACAAATCTAGAGCGAAAGATCTAAAATCCACACTTTTTTAAAGCTACCAAGAAAAGATCAAGTCCATACCTTCAACGTTAAAAGAAAATATTACCTAGGACATTTTTCAATGCTTACCATCTTGATTATGAATAAAACTATTCATTTGAGGGAGAAATGAATTGAAGTAATGCATACATAAAAGTCTGAAAGTTTTTATCTTCTACTTGTGACCTTGTAATTTTCTTGTAGTATATTTTAATTTACCTCAAATGTAAGTGGAATATCTAAAATTAAATAAATATATATTCAAATATCTAATTTAAGTGGGGGAGAGGGTGTAAGCATTTCCCCTACCTATTAAAAAATAAAAACACAGTCCACATTCACAGCTTCAATGGGACCTTGTGACCTTTGATTGCATAGCTTAGTACTTCTCTCCACACTCCTAAGTCAATCTTCTTGCACACCTTGCACTTCACTTCTCTGCGTCACACACTCACTATATATGTCTTGCTCTTCGCTCTTAGTGTAGACTATTCCACCTTGCTTAGTCTAACCAAGAATACTGCCTTGCCTTGATTTGAGTGTCAGTTCATGGACACTCCTAACTACTAGCATATCTTGGTGCTCACTTTTATGTCCCAAGATTGTCTCCAAATGTGGGCAGCCAATGAATCCCTGTTTTGTCTTGTAGTGACTTTAGACTAAAACAAAAATTTTAATTGGGGGGCCATACTTTCACTTCTGCGTATGCTTTTGCTTCACATACTTTCACTTTTTGCCTTTTCATTCTTCAATTGTGCACCTAAGAGAGGGTTCACTTGAACCTTTCAAACACTTTTAAAAACACTTTGAACCTTAGAGAAATTACAGAAAGACACTCTGCAACTTGCAACCAACTTTCTACAAAATATAGCCTTTGTGAACAATTGATTGTGCACTACCTGTTCACCTTGATAGCCAAACTTTAAACCCTTTGACTTTTCCCATGTTGAGTTTGACCTTGAACATGTTGACTTTGATTACTTTGACTTTGACCCTTTGACTTTGACTATGGTTCACTTTGACCAATATGATATTTATGGGCTCAACACTTGATTACTCACGAATAATAGCAAGGGCACCAAAAATGGCCTGATTTATTTTAAATCTAGGCACAACATAGAAAACATTTAGACATTGCCAAAAGTTGTTCATACTCAAAAGAAAACTATTGGGGTTTCCAAGCTCACAACTGTCATAACTCCGATTACTTTGAGGACCCCTAAAATTTTAAGTAAATATAAGTTTTTTGGAATTTTGAATTAGCCAAATCATCTATAAACATTAAGGGGTTTAAAAGAGTAAATCGATTCCTAATAAAATCGAACCAAAGATATGTGGATTTCTTAAGAGTTTTCAAGTCCAAGGAATTCAACTAGATACATTATTATCATGAAATCTTGATCAAGGAGTGATGGTTTAATTCTACATATGTATGGATCATTTTATCAACACATGAAATAATATTAGGGGTATAGAAGAAATCAAAATAAAAACTAAAAGATAGTGTGACATCTCCAAAGTGTAATATTTTAAATAATTCTAGGTAATAAAAATGTCTATGATTTTTTTTTCAAATTTATGTTGCTAAAAATATGCATCACGTCTATACTTAACAAGTTCGGAATACTATCATACACACACACACACATAGATGAACCTAATCCATGCATTTGAATAGATGAACCAAATCAATTTATTGTTGGTCATAGATGAGCCTTCGAACCAAATCCATTTCTTTTGCGCGTCCTATAATCAAAGAATCAAAGTGGAGCATTGAGTAAAGCTAAGACTTACGAAAGACTGTTGAAATTCAAGTCTTAAATTTAAATGAAGATTCAAAACTTGGAACAATCAAATGAAGAGTCATACATTCGTGAAGTAAATTAGGAAGCTCCACCATCAAATCAGTTCATGATTTACATTTGTTGCCACCAAAAAGTATACCTACACTAATTTGTGGTTGGTTTCTTAGATTGTAGGAAAAATAGGATTTCTATTTAAGCATGTTTGAAAGTTTTGTGCATATCCCCATGCGTTTTTGTAGTGTGTAGCAATTAATTATAAACTGTACATCACTCCAACAAGTAATCCCATAGCTTAAGAACAACCTCTAGCTAATTCCTATCTATCTTTAGGTACCTCTATCTCTATGCGTATGAGGAAAAATTCTTGTTTAGGTAATTGTGAGTCAAATATGTTGTTTGTAATAAATATGTACATCATTTGTAATAATTATTTAATTCGATGATGACTCGAATTAGATTTTTTTTCTTTACTTATGTGGCAACGTTTATGTTAATGTCCAAAGCTTACTATACAATATTTCATCATTTCTTAGAAGATGTTATGGGAAGAATGTCTTACAGATACTATGTACCTAGCACAAGTACGAAGTGGTAGCTTTTGAAAATCAAAGAACTTGATGGGTAAGCTATTTTCGGTGTGTTAATACAAAGGAAACTTTATAAAATCTTGTAGAAATGGAAATGGTGGAGCTTATGAATTGATAAAATAAAATTAAAATAAAACCATTTGTACACTTATATATGTAAAAACTTACAATGAAGGGATCACATGGACACGGTATGCGTCCATACGCAGTGCATCCAAATAGCATGCAACTATTCCAACTTGTTCATCCTCAATTCCGAGATTCATAAGTTGCCATCCTTTCCAAGGATTTTGATGGAAACTTGTTAATGAGGTAAGTGGCAGTGGACACTGCCTCCACACATAGATAACGCATTATCTACTCCACATTAAGCATTGACCTAGCTGCTTCCACAATGGTTCTATTCCTCATTTTTGCTACACCATTTTTCTCTGGTATATATCTATTTGTAATGTCTCCAATGATCTCTCTCTCTCTCTCTCTTTCAAGAAAGAGTCAAATTGTGGAGAACTATTCTTCCCCTCCATCAAACATTAGCCTATTCAATGGTCTATCAGTTTGATTTTCTACAAGTGCAAGATACTGCTTGAAACAAGAAAACACTTCATATTTCTGCTTCATGAAAGATAATATAGTCCATCTCCTACAATCATCAACGAAAGATACATAATACCTTGACCCTAAGATAGATGATTCCTTTGTTGATCTGCAAACATCCGTGTGGACACGTTCGAAGATGTCTCCATGTATATATCCCTTTTTTGTGAAAGGTGGCATATGAGACTCGCCGAAGTGGAATGCACTGCATTTTTAAACCATGTGTTTCTTTGTGATATTTGGAGCCCAAGCACATCTCTATTACTTTGTTTCAGGGTGCTCTCTTCAAAATGTCTAGGGCTCCAAAAAATGGGTGTTGATTTTTATGTTGAACAAGGTGGATAGAACTACCCATCACACCGTAGATCAATGTGCCAAAGACCCTATGCCCTCATGATTTCAATGTTGAGTGTAGTAAGCTTATTATTTATTTATCTACTTTGGAATTGTGCATAATTCTCATCAAGATAAATGTGAAGGTGATTGAGTATTCTCTTTCAAATAGAGTCTCTGATGGTTTCCATTTACCATATTAAATATATCCAGGAAGATGGGAAATCTAATGAATCATTAGCTTGAGCAAGCCTTGAAATAATGTTTACGTCTTGGTAGATTTTGTTTTGTGGGATAAATCTAAACGGATAGGCCAAAAATAAAATTATCCAAAGCATACTACTTTCCTAAGTGCCTTTGATTGCATCAATTTCAGCTTGTGCAAATTTTCATGAACAAATCTCTATATCAACAATAACAACTACACCTTTTGCACACATGGCTGCACTCATTTAAGGAATTTTCACATTAAAGGTGAACATCCTACCAACTTTGTTTGCTTTGGTGACCAACCTTCCATATTTTTTATATTACTCTACATACAAACCATCAACATTCAACCTGACTTGTAATCCCTAGTCAACCATTTTTCTAAAAAAAACTCTTTGTTATATTTGAAAGATGCAACACATCAACAAGATGTTTTACCTCCCCGTCCTCCACAGATAGGGCTATGTTTCCTCTATGCTCGAGAAGATGTAATGTGTCATCACCAATGTCAACAAATTAGGGAAATACTGTTTTTTTGCAAACTACTAAACCATTCTCCATGACTAGCCATGTGATTTGAAGCACTTGAATTGAATTGAAATACCATACATTACCATTTGATCTCAAAACATAAAAAAGATATTGTATTCATCATGTTATGTTGGACCATGAACACCTTCTTCAAATCATCTTCACTTGTTGATGCATAGTTATTATGTTTTCTTCTATTATTTTGTTTCTTCAACCCACAATCATGTTCAAAGTGACCAAGCTTACCAAAATTCAAGCATCCTTTACTGTCATTAATTGAATCATCTCTTTGGAAATTTTTGTGGCCTCTTCGACTCCCCATGTTTCAAAAAGGTCCTCTACCTCCTGCATGATTCCATTGGTGACCTTGGTCTTGGTTAATATTTCCTCATCCACTTCCAAAGCCTCTTCCTTTGCCATAGTAGAATATGTGCTCAGAATTACTTTTTCCTTGGGAGTTTGAGTCCTCAACAAGATTCTTTTCTTTAATGATCAGGATGGACACTAGATGAACAAAATTCAAAATATTTTCCCTACTTTGAATACAAGTTCTGAACTACTTATGTGTAGCTCCTAAACCACAAAGGCACACTTCCACCTTATCAGCATCATCTACATTGATGCCAATAGAGCCAAGTGACTCACATATGATTTTGATTTTCAAGGTGTAGTCACTTACTGACATGCCCCTTTTCTCTAGTGTATGGAACTCCTTCTTGAGTTGCAATTTTTGTGCCTTTATATTGGTATCATACAATGTGGCAAAAATCTTACAAGCCTCTTTCGGAGTCTTCGCATATTAAAGATATCCGGGAAGATGGGAAATCTAATGAATCATTAGCTTGAGCAAGCCTTGAAATAATGTTTACGTCTTGGTACATTTTTTTGTGCGATAAATCTAAAGGGATAGGCCAAATTGTTTTTTTCCAAAGCATACTACTTTTCTTATGAAAATGAGTTGAGCATGGACTTTGAAGAAAGTTACCGAGATGTTGGGTGGGCCATTCATGCCCCTATTAGAATAATATTAGATTTGGGTGAGAAGAAAAATAAAATTATACATTTCCTTCATTTAAAAATGTATTCATGTGGTATGTAGAAAGAACAAAATAATATGCACCTATGAGTTAAGAAACTATTGTTAGAATCACATAAACTATTAAAAATAATACTTGATATTTTCTTTTCATAGAAGATGCTCAAAATATATCAAAATGTCCCATTTCTTACAAATCTAGAGCGAAAGATCTAAAATCCACACTTTTTTAAAGCTACCAAGAAAAGATCAAGTCCATACCTTCAACGTTAAAAGAAAATATTACCTAGGACTTTTTTCAATGCTTACCATCTTGATTATGAATAAAACTATTCATTTGAGGGAGAAATGAATTGAAGTAATGCATACGTAAAAGTCTGAAAGTTTTTATCTTCTACTTGTGACCTTGTAATTTTCTTGTAGTATATTTTAATTTACCTCAAATGTAAGTGGAATATCTAAAGTTAAATAAATATATATTCAAATATCTAATTTAAGTGGGGGAGAGGGTGTAAGCATTTCCCCTACCTATTAAAAATAAAAACACAATCCACATTCACAAAAATAATAGGTTGAGCATTAGCACCACCTCCTTTCCATAGAACCAAAGTGACTCACCCCTGACCCTCAAAGCCTACAACTATAACGGTGGCTATCACTTGAAGAGCATGCAATTCCATACCACCATAACCGTACAATACAAGTGTGTGGATGAGTCAACAAAGGTCTAAGGGTCAAAGTGCCTCATATGAAGAATGTAAAATATTTGAACCCAAAGGTCCTATTTGTAAACTCATTTTAGGAAGTATCAAACATCACACTAGTCAAACATTGCATGCTTGCCCCAAAACGTAAGTCACCAATGTTCATCTTGATGTCCTTTCAGTTTGGGTACATAAAACTTCACACGTTATTTGTAATTGCTATCCTCGTCCATTCCCTTATGTACAACTAGGGAGCCAATCCATCAAGAAATGACTTGCTCCTAAATCATACAAACCTAGGCTAAATGTATTCCCAATTGATAAATTGACTAGATAAGACGAAACAAATTACTTAGCCGCATGATCTAAATACATCATGTTATGAAGTGACTTGGATAATCTTGAAGTCAAGTTCAAAATTATGTCTTTGTAAAGTTTAATTAAGCTAATATCATAGTCTTATCGTTAGTTCTAATGTATGGGAAGGAAGAGGTCATGGGGTCAATCCCGATGGCAATCATGGGAGTGTATTTATTCACAAGAATCTTAGCGCCCTCTAGAAGAATCCAATTTGAGGTAACTCAAGTGTAAAAGGGCACATAATGGACTTACCACTTTGTGAACTTGATAGAAATAGGCGAATCAAAACATATGTGCACTTTCCTAGAGAGGATCGTCTAGCACTAATCTTGTATAAGAGATGGTTGCGAGTCAAAGAGAAACTCTTTTTGGTGTTAGCCATGAGGCTCAGACACTAAGACACATGGTGCACTTACCATTTGTGAAGAAAATCAGGATAGGTAGAACATGTGAGAACTTAACTAGGGAGGATTCCCTAGCACTAGCCTTATGTAAGATATGATGATTAAGAGGTGAACATCACTTCACTTGATGGTGGTCATTGGGGTTACTCACATTGATTAGTCACATCAGTTGGTGGTGGGCATTAGGTTTGATATGCTAGTACATCCTCCATGAGCTCGAGTAGTGTCCATTTCATGTGAGTTTTCTCTTGCTCTTGCATAGCAGAATAATATCAAATATTCCACACACAAAAACATCAAGGTGCAAGGGAATTTAGAATCCAATCTTGATAGAATAATAGAGCAATGAAAGCATTTAGAATCCAAAAATCACATTCCTCTCCATATAAAAAAAGAAAAGGGGCATGTAAAATTTCTTCGGGCAATGTACACAAGATCCATCATATGTTCTTCTATTCTAATCGATGCCCTTAGTTAGGTGACCAACATGAGTAATACATGCTATAAAGCTTTTTCACTTTCCATGGCTACAACCTTTCACACTTACTATACTCTATTTTTTAAAGCTTATTCTTGTGCAAAATTACCCTTAAGGATTTCCATCCTTTAGTAGCACATGCTCAACATACGTGCATAGAAGATGAGAGATGTGTGGCCTCATGGCAATCAATTGAATGAATCTACTACGTATCCTAAAGAATAATGATATGTTGCTACACACATGAGAAGTGGAATAAGCAGTGATTTCTCTCATCTTCACCATACTTTAAGAGAGATCTTTGGAATTTCCCACGAAATACCAAATTGCTCATGCAGTAGATGGAGCAAAGGATATATGCAAGAGGATCAAAAGAGACCGTGTAGGTAAAAAGAAGAAGATGCAAAAATACAATGAACATCATGAAATATCTTAGAGGAAGTACTCTTGCATACATCTCTTTGACATTTACTAATACTCACTTCTCTAATTTTTATAACATAATTGTGCATGTGACATGAAATATGAGAACATCACTTCTTTAATGTGTACTCTTGGGAATTCAAGAATAAAAGAACATTTCAAGGTTTTCCTTTCTCAATATCTTGATGAGTCTAAAGAATTGGAAATTTCCTTTAATTTCTTGTTTAAGAATAAATTGGGAGATTATGAACCCAAGTACAACAAAAATAGGGGATTCAAAATTGCTCAAAGAGATTAAAATATTTCTTTAGGAATGCAAAACTATTTTCAAGAAGATAAATTTATTAAGGGTGATGAAAGTTTTCAAAAGTTTCTTCTTTTCAAGCATGCGAAAATGTGGTTATATCCCTCCAAAGTACTCTGATTTGAGTAAATATAAGACTCAAATTTGAACAAACTTTCTTGAATCACCATGACGATAAGCTACTCCTTAAGTACTTGAAATGCATAGATATGGCTCATGATGAGAACTTCCAGTGGAAGATATGGAAAAAAAATCAATGGAATCAAGAATAAAAAAGAATTTATGATAGGATGGATTACCATTTAGTAGTTTTGTCATGTTAAACTATTTGATAAAACAATGAAAGGCCCAGAAATATTTTATAATAGTCCATGGAATCCGATTCCGACTAACCTTCAAATCAAGGATCAAACATTTTTATTAAAAAGAGTTTCCAAGTACCCTTGGAACATTTCTAAGATTAATCCTTGAATAAATATCTCGTTTGGAGTATCAAGTTAAATAGCATTATTTACCACTAAGAGATGAGAGAACAAGGCTCTTTTCTAAACCACTTGAATGTCCATCAATGTGTTCAAAACGTGTAGATGTTTTACTATGAGCAAAAAGCTTTTATTTACCTTTCTTGGATGTAGTCGATGAATTTGTTGGACTGAAATTTCCCTCCAATCTTCCACTCCATGGATTTGAAGTGGAACTATAGCTTGGTGACACATAATGTCCACTAAAAACTTTAGATTCTACACTAGAATTTTCAGCATTTCCTTTGTCATTTGAGTCAAGATTAAGTCCTTCTTTGGCATCTACATATAAGCTTGACATATCATCAAACACCACATCTCTGCTTACCTTCACCTGTCGTATGAGTGTGTTGTACCATTTATTTCCCTTTTGCTCAAGGGAGTACCCAATGAAGATACATTTTTCTTCTTTTGGATCAAGCTTTGCCCTCAACTTATCTTGGATATGTACATATGCAATACAACCAAAAGCTTGTATATGTGATAAGTTTGGTTTTTTACTTGTAAACTTTTCTTTAGGTGTAACATGATGTACAACATCACTCAAAGTTCTGTTCATGATGTATACAGTAGTGTACATAGCTTCTACCCAATAGCAATGAAGCATATTCTTCTTAGCCATCAAGGCTATTGCTATTCTGTTATATGTCTATTTTCGTGTTCAGTAATGCCATTCTTTTAAGGTGTGTACCTGCATGAAAAATGTTTTCAAATTCCATGAAATTTTAGAAAGCTACTAAACTCATTTGACATGTATTCACCTCCTCCATCAAATCTTAATGTCTGAATATACTTCCTTGTTTGCTCTTCTTGAAATCATGAAAGTGAGTAAACACTTCACTCTTCTCTTTCATGAAGTAAACCCATACTTTTCATATATGGTGATCAGTTAAAGTGACATAAAATGTGCATCCTCTATTAGATGTGTTTTTTACAAGACCCAGAACATCAGTATGTACTATTTCTAGTACATTCTCACGGACATGCTTATAATGCAAAAATGATGCCCTTGAGTGTTTATGAAATTCACATACTAGAGATACCTTTTGCATCTCTGCAACATCGAGATTTGGGATTCCATTAACAAGTGCCTTTGATTGCATCAATTTCAGCCTATGCAAATTTGCATGACCAACTCGCTTCTGACAAATCCCTATATCAACAATAACAACTACACATTTTGGACACATGGCTGCGTTCATTTAAGGAATTTTCACATTAAAGGTGAACATCCTACCAACTTTGTTTGCTTTGGTGACCAAACTTCCATATTTTTTATATTCCTCTACATATAAACCATCAGAATTCAACCTGACTTGTAATCCCTAGTCAATGATTTTTCTAAAAAAGAAATAGAATCTTTGTTATATTTGGAAGATGCAACACATCTGCAATATGTCTTACCTTCCCATCCTCCATAGATAGTGCTATGTTTCCTGTATGCTTGAAAGAATGTAATGTGTCATCACCTCTATCAAGAAATCAGGGAAAAAACATTTTTTGCAAACTACTAAACCATTCTCCATGACTAGTCATGTGATTTGAAGCACTTGAATTGAATTGACATACTAGACATTACCATTTGATCTCAAAACATCAAAAGACATTGTATTCATCATGTTATGTTGGACCATGAACACCTTCTTCAAATCATCTTCACTTGTTGATGCATAGTTATTATTTTTCCTTCTATTATTTTGATTCTTCAACCCACAATCATGTTCAAAGTGACCAAGCTTACCAGAAGTCAAGCATCCTTTACTGTCATTAACTGAATCATTTCTTTGGAAATTTTTGTGGCCCCTTTGGCATCCCATGCCTCAAAAAGGTCCTCTACCTCTTGCATGATTCTATTGTTAACCTTGGTCTTGGTTAATATTTCCTCTTCCACTTTCAAAGCCTCTTCGTTTGCCTCTTCCTCTGCCATAGTAGAATATGTGCTCAAAATTAGGTTTTCCTTGGGAGTTTGAGTTCTCACCAAGATTCTTCTCTTTAATGATCAACATGGACAATAGATGAACAAAATTCAAAATATTTTCCCTACTTTGAATACAAGTTCTAAACTACTTATTTGTAGCTCCTAAACCACAAAGGCACACTTCCACCTTATCAACATCATCTACATTAATGCCAATAGATCCAAATGACTCACATATGATTTTGATTTTCAAGGTGTAGTCACTTACTGACATGCCCTTTTTCTCTAGAGTATGCAACTCCTTCTTTAGTTGCAATTTTTGTGCCTTTATATTGGTCTCATACAATGTGGCAAAAATCTTCCGAGCCTCTTTCGGAGTCTTCACATCTTGTATGTGTCTGATCATGTTATCTTCTATGATAATAGATAGCCAATACACTACCTTTCATGCTCCTTGATTCCATTCTTCATATGACCTTAACTAGTCCATAACTTGATTCCTCTCCAGTAACTCAATTTTTGTGCCTTTATATTGGTCTCATACAATGTGGCAAAAATCTTCCAAGCCTCTTTCAGAGTCTTCACATCTTGTATGTGTCTGATCATGTTATCTTCTATGATAACAGATAGCCCATACACTACCTTTCATGCTCCTTGATTCCATTCTTCATATGCCCTTAACTAGTGCATAATTTGATTCCTCTCCATGGCTTCAGACGTACTCTTCACTATCGACCTTCTCCATGAGCTATCTATGGACAACCTAGTTGTGATACCATGTCAAGAGAAGGGAGATAAGGAAGAGATCTCACTCACATGCTCTCACACTCAAGAGGAGCACACATAGATTGAGGCAAGGAAGAATGATCATCATCATCATCATCTTCTTCTTCTTCTTCTTCTATTACATAAAAGGAATATACATGAGTAAACTAATACAACAATACAACTATTTCAATATATAAAGAGTAGTACATAACAAAAATCCTAATGTCCATGAATGAATGAGCTAGAAAGAAATAAATATGCCATCACTAGTGATAGGTAAATCTAGTAAAGCTTGCTAACGTATCCTTGACACATACTGGCATCACCACTATACATCTCAGAGAAATGAAAAAGTGATATGTGTCATCCTCGATCATCACATATCTCAACAAATCATGGGTATCATGTAAAGGGCATGCTACTCTATACCACCATACCCATACAATACAATTGTGTAAATGACTTATAAAAGGGCCAAGGGTCCAAGTGCCTCATTTGAGGAATATAAAATATTCGACCCCAAAGATGCTATTTATAGACTATTTTAGGAGGTAGCATACATCACATTAATCCAACATCTTAATTCCTATCCTTATCAATTGCCATTGGCTACAATGACGGATCCAATCCGTCAAGACATACCTCACTCCTAAATCATGCAAACCTAGTCTTGTATCCCCACTTGATCAATCAACTAGACAAGATGAGACAAACTTCCTAGCCACTTGATCTAAACACATCATGTTATTAAGTGACTTGAGTAATCTTGAAATCAATTTAAACATGAGGTCTTTGTAAAGATTATTCAATCTAAGATCTTAGCCTTCTAGTTAATTCTAATGGATGTGAAGGAGGAGATACTGGGCTCAACGCCCATGGCAATCGTGGGAGTGTGTTCAGCCACACGATTCTTAGAGCCTTCTAGACACATCCAACTTGTGGTAACCCAAGTAGACAGCGATACAAAGTGGACATACCACTTTGTGAATCTAAAAGAACTAGGAAAGTCAAAACATATGTGCAGTTTTCTAAAGAGGATGTTCCAACATTAAGCGTATATGAGAGAGAGTTAGGATGTGAAGAGCATCTTTTTTGACATTATCTATTAGAATGATTCACTAAGACACATGTTGGACTTACCACTTGTCAAGAGAATAAGGACAACTGGAACAAGTGTGCCTTTCCTAAGGATGATCCCCTGGCACTAACCCTTTATAAAAGACGGTTGGAAGGTGAACAACACATCCTTTGGTGGTGCTCATTAGCGTGAGCCACATTGATACCATAGACTTAGGATTAGTCTTTATTATATTGTCTTTTTGTTCACAATCAATCAAACCCATGTCTCCTTTTGATATGCTATTACATCCTCCATGAGATCGATTAATGGCCATTTGCATGTGAGTTTTTACTTGTTCTTGCATAGCAAAAGAAGCTTCCACACATAGTAAAAGATGAAGGTGCAAGGGACTAGACTCTCATCTTTCTATAATAATAGAGCAATGAAACCTTTCCATTCAAAAAATCCCATTCCTCTCCATGTCAAAAAAGGTTTTGTAAAATTCATTTGCATAGTGTACACGAGATCTAGGTAGCACATACTTAACAAACACACATAGAAGATGAGAGATGTGTGGGCCTTATAGAAACCAATTAAAGGAATCTACTTCTCATCATTAATAATGATGATATGGGGCTACACACATAAGAAGTGGAGTAAGCAGTGATTTCTCTCATCTTCACCATACTTTAAGAGAGATCTTTGGGATTCCCCGTGAAATACCAACATGTTGATGCAAAAGATGAAGCAAAGGATATGTGCAAGAGGATCAAAGGAGATCATCTAGGTGAAAAGAAGAAGATGTAAGAATACAATGAACATGATAAAATATGTTAGGGGAAGTACTCTTGCATCTAATCTCTTTGACATTTAGTAATAATCACTTCTCTAATTTTTATAATATAATAGTGCATGCCTTATGGAATCAAGGTTTTCATGTACTTATGCTCACTAAAAGCAAGCTCTTCCAATGGAAAAGGCATAGTTCGCTTGCAAGTCTCTCCATTGGCATTGCATGGATTCAAATATTCTATTAACATTAGGGGGAAAAATGAACCCTACATGCGCCTTTAAAAATTGCATACCCTTCAAGTTATTTCATTTTCAAAAGCTACCACTTTATGCTTGTGCTAGATACATAGTATGTGTAAGACATTTTTCCCATAACATCTTGTAAGAAATGATTAAATATTGTATAGTAAGCTTTGAATATTAACATAAATGTTTAAACATTTTTCCAAAATTTTCCACACAAGTAAAGAAACAAATCTGATTGAAATCATCATTGGTGTTACAACAAGCATATATTTTTGTTATTAGAATATAACATAAAGGAAGGCACATATTCCACTTCCATTTTGTAAGGACAACCCTTAAAGCCTGTTAGGAAAACATGGTAAGGACAACCCTTAAAGCTTGTTTGGAAAATATGGTAAGGACAACCCTTAAAGTCTCTTTGGAAAACATGATGCTAAGTGTGTTCGAGAAAGCCAATAACTATAGAGAGAGGGCTCTATCTATAAAACAATCACATCAAAAGGTTTTGAACTAGAGCATGTTTATAGATGTGAGCTTGTGTTGTTTCAAAGAATTTAGAACATGAACTTGTTTGTCTGTTCTTTTGTAGGTGAAACTCTCTGAATGGTATTATATGTAAAATCTATAGTTGCAATTTTGGATAAGCATAATGCATATTTCATTCAAAAGATAGATTAAGGATCTCAATTTTTGATAGGGGAGGAAATAAACACCCCAATATAGCTTTACATGTTGACCACCCTCCATAATACTTGAAGTTAAGCACAAATAAACTTCAATTCCTCCACAATTAACATAGATTCCAATATTTATCACACACTATTTAAGTAATCACAATGGGATGATCTATAATTGAGGAACATCCAATGGGATGATCTATAATTGCACTCAAGACTCTTTGACTATGTGTAGAGATGTAGCTTCTTAAATGAAATTGTTTCTCACAAACCATATAGAGATCAAACCCAAGAATAAGTCACATTTTGAGACACTATGTGAGGAGTGAAAAATTGCGTGATTCAATACAAATGATCTCCATATTTGTTACTAACACCATCTTTGACTCACAAATACCTAAACAACAATATGTCTTCATACACATAGAGATAGAGGGACCTAAAGATTGATAGGAAGTACGAAGGGGTTGTGATTGAGCTAGGGGATTACTTGCTGGAGTGATGTACACTTTATCATTAATTCCTACACACTATAGAAACTCAAGGGGATATGCAACCAACTTTGAAACATGCTTAATTGGAAATCCTACTTCTCCTACTTAAATCGTATATTGTTTAGCGGCTTCAAATGTAAATCATGAATTGACTTGTTGGTGGAGATTCCTAATTGACTTCAAAAATGTATGAATTCATTTGATTGTTCTAATTTTTGAATCTTCATTTAGATTTAAGACTTGAATTTCAACACTCTTTCATACTTCTTAGCATTACTTAGTAATTATAGAATAGTTATATATAGGATGCACACAATAAATAGATTTGGTTCGATGATTCATCTATTACCAACAATAAATTTGCATGGATTAGTTAACCAAACAAGTTCTTATGCATTAGTGACCAAAAAAGCAACATAAATACAAAAGAAACTGTATAGACTATTTTATTACCTAAGATTATTTTAAATATTACACTTTTGAGATGTAGATTATCTTTTAGTATTTATTTTGATTTCTTCTATACACATAATATGATTTCATGTGTTGATAAAATCATCCATACATATGTAGAATTAAACCATCACTCCTTGATCAAGATTTCATAATAATGATGGATCTACTTAAGAAATACACATACATTTGGTTCAATTTTATTAGGGATGCCTTAATGTTCACATATGATTTTGATAGTTCAAAATTACAAAAAAGTTACAATTACGAAAAAAGTCTAGGGGTGCTTAAAGTAATCATAGTTATGAAATTTTTCATCTTCGAAACACTAATAGTTTTCTTTTCAATATCAACAACTTTTGGCAATGTCTAAATGTTTTCTATGTTGTGCTTGGATTTAAAATAGATCAATCTAAAAGTGCCTTCAAGGACACTTTTGGGTGGTTCTTGCAATTCTTGATTAAGCAAGGATGTAAAGAAATAAACAATGGACATATTTTTTGGCTCCTCGGTATGCCATGGGTTTCAAAGTGTCTATGGGCAAGCATTGGTGCTGGATTCAAGCCAAACTGGATACTAAATTAGCCTACTACAAGGGCATGCAGCTCAACCTAGCGAGGCATGCAATGGTGATCAATACCTTCCTCATTTTATCTATAATGTATTTTCTAGTATTTTGGATATTGAGAGACAAAGAATTAACAAAACTTAAAAATACTTGTGGAAATTTCCTTTAGATTGAAGATGCCACCAAGAGGGGCATGCCCAAAATCAAGTGGGCCTTGTGTGATGACGAGAAATAGTGTGGTTGATATGGAATTTTGGGCATGGAAGGTATGGTAGATCAATTGGCTGCCAAATGGCTGATCAAAGTGTGGTGCAATGCGGAGGTTTCATGGGAAAAATTAATTCTTAGCGATAAATCCTCTCTGTAGAAGAATATGTAGTTGTAAAAAATCTCCACCTTTTAGAAAACATAGGATGTTTGTCTTTGAAAACTTTTAACAAGATCAAAAGCAAGTGGGTAACTCATGAGGATGACAAAAGAATAATTTAACATTTTAGTAACTCTCTTTAAAATGCTTTTCGCCTGTTGAATCTTAGTTATGCTACGAGTTTGAGACCATCATAGCTATCATACCAGGGGGCCATCCTAATTCTCATATATGTGTGATTTCTAGACGTGAATCATTCATATGGATGAATATTTTTGTTTAATGGATTGAATCATATATGTGTGATTTCTAGACGTGAATCATTCATATGTTAGTAGTTTGTATTTGATGTTTTTTGTACCATCAATCTTGAATGTCTATAACCATCCATGCCATACCATAGTTGTTGGTTTAAGAAGAAATCACTTTACCTTTATCCAATGTTGAACTTATACCCAAATATGGCAAAATTTCTAAATTCTTAAAATTCATGGAGGTATTCTTTTGAACATGAAGTATTAGATGATTTTCTTGTGATGCTTGTAATCTTTGTATCATGTCCTTGCACATAATCCATGTCTTAGTCTTTGTTGGCTTAGAGCTTTTCTTGCAAACTTAGGGTTCTTGGAATGGGTAACTTTAGGAGACACATAGAATTTATATTCTAATTCCCCACCAATACATAGATTGCAATGTAATACTTTCACACATCAACATTAATCAAGGAATCAATAAACAAAAAAGAAAAAAATTAGTGAGACCAAGGCATACTCTATTGGCAACAAAAAATAGTCGTCTTCATTAATTGTATACATTAGAGTATGAAGTTCTACAAATAATAGACATACATAAATCAAAACTTTGATTGTTCTATCTGGTTGTAGTCTCCACCTAGTAGCAAAATCATCCTTAGAACCCAAGTTTGATGAATGATACCAATTAGAATTTGAGGAAGTTTCCACCACCTTTGCTTCCATGTAGTTTGGTAGATAGTACATCTACAAAATATTGTTTCACCTTCCCACTTTTGCTAGCTCTAGCTCCAATCTTTGACTATTCTCAACTTTCTTCAGTAACTTCAAGTCCAGTCCTTTTTGTGTGTGAGTTTGAAATGCTACACAAAGCCCACCAAGGTGTCAAGTAATTCATCCAACTACACTAAGCCCCCGAACTCCGTCCCAATCTTTGGTGCCGAATCTTCCTTCCTTGTAAGTGTGGTAACTAATTAGTTGAAGCTTTATCTTCTTCAAGGGCTAGAATGTCTACCATTTTAGACATGAGTTATCGAATATGGTGTACTATTAATGAGCAAAATGGTAATCCATTTTTGTGCATTATGGTTTGTATCCAGAACTCTACATTTCTTTATCCACCTATGCAGGTGGGCATTTGGTGCTCTTCCTCAAAATGCCTAGAAATCTTCAGAGATACCCCTTCCCAACACGTCCCAGAGTGTGAAGTTGCATATAAATTGAATGTGCTATTAGATTCCAAACAACTTTTGACTATTTACAATATTTTGTTAGTTCAAAATGATTTCTTTCTCAAAAGAGCCAAACTTTCCGTACTTATATACACCACAATTTCATGTAAAACGCAAAACAAATTTAATGTGCAAAGTAAAGATTCTTGTTAATAAAACTCAAAATTCAAGTCAATGGATCCATAACTTATGCACCTTCATGGATAACTACTACAAAGTTGCAAGCTCTGACACTGGGGCCTTCTTTCACATCCATAGCAGTATGCACCATTAAAGTCTCTATAGCATTTAAATATGTAATAGTTCAATATAAAAATTGAATGATCCAATATAGATGAAAAAGCAAAGATATGAGACTTTATCCTTCACCTTATCTCGAAGAGATCAAGATATAATGATGTTTTCTTATTCTTCTTCACTCCCCACTTTTTCTCATACATGTTACATATTCAGTGAAAGCTGGATTGACATTCCATCTCCACACCTATCGAAGATCACTCCTTTTGTAGCTGTCAATACCAAGTGTGAGAATAAAGAATGATACAATGTGGCCAATATCTTTGTGGAAGTGAAACTCATAGATCATAAAAAAGCAGATCGAAGGCATTGTGCATTTATTTCCTCTACTCTCTAGTTGTTTAATGTGGACTAGGATCCTAAATCCTCTGGATATCTCTCACGCTAGTCTTGTCTAAACATTTCAAAATAAGAATAGAAAAGATGAATAAAGATTCTACACACTTCTTCACCTAATTCGCATGGTAGTGATAATGGAATAGGAGAACCCACTCTTTCTCGTCGGAGTGAGAGAGAGAGAGAGAGAGAGTTCTAATTATCTCTCAGTCCATCCAATAAGGACTTATCCCTACTATGAGGTCCCCCTTCTATGAGAGAGAGAGTTGCAATTTTTGTGCCTTTATATTGGTATCATACAATGTGATAATGGAACTCCTTCTTGAGTTGCAATTTTTGTACCTTTATATTGGTATCATACAATGTGGCAAAAATCTTACAAGCCTCTTTCGGAGTCTTCGCATATTAAAGATATCCGGGAAGATGGGAAATCTAATGAATCATTAGCTTGAGCAAGCCTTAAAATAATGTTTACGTCTTGGTAGATTTTTTTGTGCGATAAATCTAAAGGGATAGGCCAAATTTTTTTTTTCCAAAGCATACTACTTTTCTTATGAAAATGAGTTGAGCATGGACTTTGAAGAAAGTTACCGAGATGTTGGGTGGGCCATTCATGCCCCTATTAGAATAATATTAGATTTGGGTGAGAAGAACAATAAAATTATACATTTCCTTCATTTGAAAATGTATTCATGTGGTATGTAGAAAGAACTAAATAATATGCACCTATGAGTCAAGAAACTATTGTTAGAATCACATAAACTATTAAAAATAATACTTGATATTTTCTTTTCATAGTAGATGCTCAAAATATATCAAAATGTCCCATTTCTTACAAATCTAGAGCGAAAGATCTAAAATCCACACTTTTTTAAAGCTACCAAGAAAAGATCAAGTCCATACCTTCAACGTTAAAAGAAAATATTACCTAGGACTTTTTTCAATGCTTACCATCTTGATTATGAATAAAACTATTCATTTGAGGGAGAAATGAATTGAAGTAATGCATACGTAAAAGTCTGAAAGTTTTTATCTTCTACTTGTGACCTTGTAATTTTCTTGTAGTATATTTTAATTTACCTCAAATGTAAGTGGAATATCTAAAGTTAAATAAATATATATTCAAATATCTAATTTAAGTGGG
The DNA here is from genome assembly GCA_020310875.1 of Ceratopteris richardii. Taxonomy (NCBI): domain Eukaryota; kingdom Viridiplantae; phylum Streptophyta; class Polypodiopsida; order Polypodiales; family Pteridaceae; genus Ceratopteris; species Ceratopteris richardii. The sequence goes on from MU262015.1 coordinate 66,573, forward strand.
GGAGAGGGTGTAAGCATTTCCCCTACCTATTAAAAATAAAAACACAGTCTACATTCACAGCTTCATTGGGACCTTGTGACCTTTGATTGCATAGCTTAGTACTTCTCTGCACACTCCTAAGTCAATCTTCTTGCACACCTTGCACTTCACTTCTCTGCGTCACACACTCACTATATGTGTCTTGCTCTGCGCTCTTAGTGTAGACTATTCCACCTTGCTTAGTCTAACCAAGAATACTGCCTTGCCTTGATTTGAGTGTCAGTTCATGGACACTCCTAACTACTAGCATATCTTGGTGCTCACTTTGATGTCCCAAGATTGTCTCCAAATGTGGGCAGCCAATGAATCCCTGTTTTGTCTTGTAGTGACTTTAGACTAAAACAAAAATTTTAATTGGGGGGCCATACTTTCACTTCTGCGTATGCTTTTGCTTCACATACTTTCACTTTTTGCCTTTTCATTCTTCAATTGTGCACCTAAGAGAGGGTTCACTTGAACCTTTCAAACACTTTTAAAAACACTTTGAACCTTAGAGAAATTACAGAAAGACACTCTGCAACTTGCAACCAACTTTCTACAAAATATAGCCTTTGTGAACAATTGATTGTGCACTACCTGTTCACCTTGATACCCAAACTTTAAACCCTTTGACTTTGCCCATGTTGAGTTTGACCTTGAACATGTTGACTTTGATTCTTTGACTTTGACCCTTTGACTTTGACTATGGTTGACTTTGACCAATATGATATTTATGGGCTCAACACCTGATTACTCACGAATAACAGCAAGGGCACCAAAAATGGCCTGATTTATTTTACATCTAGTCACAACATAGAAAACATTTAGACATTGCCAAAAGTTGTTCATACTCAAAAGAAAACTATTGGGGTTTCCAAGCTCACCACTATCATAACTCCGATTACTTTGAGGACCCCTAAAATTTTAAGTAAATATAAGTTTTTTGGAATTTTGAATTAGCCAAATCATCTATAAACATTAAGGGGTTTAAAAGAGTAAATCGATTCCTAATAAAATCGAACCAAAGATATGTGGATTTCTTAAGAGTTTTCAAGTCCAAGGAATTCAACTAGATACATTATTATCATGAAATCTTGATCAAGGAGTGACTGTTTAATTCTACATATGTATGGATCATTTTATCAACACATGAAATAATATTAGGGGTATAGAAGAAATCAAAATAAAAACTAAAAGATAGTCTGACATCTCCAAAGTGTAATATTTTAAATAATTCTAGGTAATAAAAATGTCTATGATTTTTTTTTCAAATTTATGTTGCTAAAAATATGCATCACGTCTATACTTAACAAGTTCGGAATACTATCATACACACACACACACACATAGATGAACCTAATCCATGCATTTGAATAGATGAACCAAATCAATTTATTGTTGGTCATAGATGAGCCTTCGAACCAAATCCATTTCTTTTGCGCGTCCTATAATCAAAGAATCAAAGTGTAGCATTGAGTAAAGCTAAGACTTACGAAAGACTGTTGAAATTCAAGTCTTAAATTTAAATGAAGATTCAAAACTTGGAACAATCAAATGAAGAGTCATACATTTGTGAAGTAAATTAGGAAGCTCCACCATCAAATCAGTTCATGATTTAGATTTGGTGCCACCAAAAAGTATACCTACACTAATTTGTGGTTGGTTTCTTAGATTGTAGGAAAAATAGGATTTCTATTTAAGCATGTTTGAAATTTTTGTGCATATCCCCATGCGTTTTTGTAGTGTGTAGCAATTAATTATAAACTGTACATCACTCCAACAAGTAATCCCATAGCTTAAGCACAACCTCTAGCTAATTCCTATCTATCTTTAGGTACCTCTATCTCTATGCGTATGAGGAAAAATTCTTGTTTAGGTAATTGTGAGTCAAATATGTTGTTTGTAATAAATATGTACATCATTTGTAATAATTATTTAATTCGATGATGACTCGAATTAGATTTTTTTTCTTTACTTATGTGGCAACGTTTATGTTAATGTCCAAAGCTTACTATACAATATTTCATCATTTCTTAGAAGATGTTATGGGAAGAATGTCTTACAGATACTATGTATCTAGCACAAGTACGAAGTGGTAGCTTTTGAAAATCAAAGAACTTGATGGGTAAGCTATTTTCGGTGTGTTAATACAAAGGAAACTTTATAAAATCTTGTAGAAATGGAAATGGTGGAACTTATGAATTGATAAAATAAAATTGAAATAAAACCATTTGTACACTTATATATGTAAAAACTTACAATGAAGGGATCACATGGACACGGTATGCGTCCATACGCAATGCATCCAAATATCATGCAACTATTCCAACTTGTTCATCCTCAATTCCGAGATTCATAAGTTGCCATCCTTTCCAAGGATTTTGATGGAAACTTGTTAATGAGGTAAGTGGCAGTGGACACTGCCTCCACACATAGATAACGCATTATCTACTCCACATTAAGCATTGACCTAGCTGCTTCCACAATGGTTCTATTCCTCATTTTTGCTACACCATTTTTCTCTGGTATATATCTATTTGTAATGTCTCCAATGATCTCTCTCTCTCTCTCTTTCAAGAAAGAGTCAAATTGTGGAGAAGTATTCTTCCCCTCCATCAAACATTAGCCTATTCAATGGTCTATCAGTTTGATTTTCTACAAGTGCAAGATACTGCTTGAAACAAGAAAACACTTCATATTTCTGCTTCATGAAAGATAATATAGTCCATCTCCTACAATCATCAACGAAAGATACATAATACCTTGACCCTAAGATAGATGATTCCTTTGTTGATATGCAAACATCCGTGTCGACACGTTCGAAGATGTCTCCATGTATATATCCTTTTTTTGTGAAAGGTGGCATGTGAGACTCGCCGAAGTGGAATGCACTGCATTTTTAAACCATGTGTTTCTTTGTGATATTTGGAGCCCAAGCACATCTCTATTAGTTTGTTTCAGGGTGCTCTCTACAAAATGTCTAGGGCTCCAAAAAATGGGTGTTGATTTTTATGTTGAACAAGGTGGATAGAACTACCCATCACACCGTAGATCAATGTGCCAAAGACCCTATGCCCTCATGATTTCAATGTTGAGTGTAGTAAGCTTATTATTTATTAATCTACTTTGGAATTGTGCATAATTCTCATCAAGATAAATGTGAAGGTGATTGAGTATTCTCTTTGAAATAGAGTCTCTGATGGTTTCCATTTACCATATTAAATATATCCAGGAAGATGGGAAATGTAATGAATCATTAGCTTGAGCAAGCCTTGAAATAATGTTTACGTCTTGGTACATTTTGTTTTGTGGGATAAATCTAAACGGATAGGCCAAAAATAAAATTATCCAAAGCATACTACTTTTCTAAGTGCCTTTGATTGCATCAATTTCAGCTTGTGCAAATTTTCATGACCAAATCTCTATATCAACAATAACAACTACACCTTTTGCACACATGGCTGCACTCATTTAAGGAATTTTCACATTAAAGGTGAACATCCTACCAACTTTGTTTGCTTTGGTGACCAACCTTCCATATTTTTTATATTACTCTACATACAAACCATCAACATTCAACCTGACTTGTAATCCCTAGTCAACCATTTTTCGAAAAAAAAACTCTTTGTTATATTTGAAAGATGCAACACATCAACAAGATGTTTTACCTCCCCGTCCTCCACAGATAGGGCTATGTTTCCTCTATGCTCGAGAAGATGTAATGTGTCATCACCTGTGTCAACAAATTAGGGAAATACTGTTTTTTTGCAAACTACTAAACCATTCTCCATGACTAGCCATGTGATTTGAAGCACTTGAATTGAATTGAAATACCACACATTACGATTTGATCTCAAAACATAAAAAGATATTGTATTCATCATGCTATGTTGGACCATGAACACCTTCTTCAAATCATCTTCACTTGTTGATGCATAGTTATTATGTTTCCTTCTATTATTTTGTTTCTTCAACCCACAATCATGTTCAAAGTGACCAAGCTTACCAAAATTCAAGCATCCTTTACTGTCATTAATTGAATCATCTCTTTGGAAAGTTTTGTGGTCTCTTCGACTCCCCATGTTTCAAAAAGGTCCTCTACCTCCTGCATGATTCCATTGTTGACCTTGGTCTTGGTTAATATTTCCTCATCCACTTCCAAAGCCTCTTCCTTTGCCATAGTAGAATATGTGCTCAGAATTACTTTTTCCTTGGGAGTTTGAGTCCTCAACAAGATTCTTTTCTTTAATGATCAGGATGGACACTAGATGAACAAAATTCAAAATATTTCTACTTTGAATACAAGTTCTGAACTACTTATGTGTAGCTCCTAAACCACAAAGGCACACTTCCACCTTATCAGCATCATCTACATCGATGCCAATAGATCCAAGTGACTCACATATGATTTTGATTTTCAAGGTGTAGTCACTTATTGACATGCCCCTTTTCTCTAGTGTATGGAACTCCTTCTTGAGTTGCAATTTCTGTGCCTTTATATTGGTATCATACAATGTGGCAAGAATCTTACAAGCCTCTTTCGGAGTCTTCGCATATTAAAGATATCCGGGAAGATGGGAAATCTAATGAATCATTAGCTTGAGCAAGCCTTGAAATAATTTTTACGTCTTGGTACATTTTTTTGTGCGATAAATCTAAAGGGATAGGCCAAATTGTTTTTTTCCAAAGCATACTACTTTTCTTATGAAAATGAGTTGAGCATGGACTTTGAAGAAAGTTACCGAGATGTTGGGTGGGCCATTCATGCCCCTATTAGAATAATATTAGATTTGGGTGAGAAGAACAATAAAATTATACATTTCCTTCATTTAAAAATGTATTCATGTGGTATGTAGAAAGAACAAAATAATATGCACCTATGAGTTAAGAAACTATTGTTAGAATCACATAAACTATTAAAAATAATACTTGATATTTTCTTTTCATAGTAGATGCTCAAAATATATCAAAATGTCCCATTTCTTACAAATCTAGAGCGAAAGATCTAAAATCCACACTTTTTTAAAGCTACCAAGAAAAGATCAAGTCCATACCTTCAACGTTAAAAGAAAATATTACCTAGGACTTTTTTCAATGCTTACCATCTTGATTATGAATAAAACTATTCATTTGAGGGAGAAATGAATTGAAGTAATGCATACGTAAAAGTCTGAAAGTTTTTATCTTCTACTTGTGACCTTGTAATTTTCTTGTAGTATATTTTAATTTACCTCAAATGTAAGTGGAATATCTAAAGTTAAATAAATATATATTCAAATATCTAATTTAAGTGGGGGAGAGGGTGTAAGCATTTCCCCTACCTATTAAAAATAAAAACACAATCCACATTCACAAAAATAATAGGTTGAGCATTAGCACCACCTCCTTTCCATAGAACCAAAGTGACTCACCCCTGACCCTCAAAGCCTACAACTATAACGGTGGCTATCACTTGAAGAGCATGCTATTCCATACCACCATAACCGTACAATACAAGTGTGTGGATGAGTCAACAAAGGTCTAAGGGTCAAAGTGCCTCATATGAAGAATGTAAAATATTTGAGCCCAAAGGTCCTATTTGTAAAGTCATTTTAGGAAGTATCAAACATCACACTAGTCAAACATTGCATGCTTGTCCCAAAACGTAAGTCACCAATGTTCATCTTGATGTCCTTTCAGTTTGGGTACATAAAACTTCACACGTTATTTGTAATTGCTATCCTCGTCCATTCCCTTATGTACAACTAGGGAGCCAATCCATCAAGAAATGACTTGCTCCTAAATCATACAAACCCAGGCTAAATGTATTCCCAATTGATAAATTGACTAGATAAGATGAAACAAATTACTTAGCCGCATGATCTAAATACATCATGTTATGAAGTGACTTGGATAATCTTGAAGTCAAGTTCAAAATTATGTCTTTGTAAAGTTTAATTAAGCTAAAATCATAGTCTTATCGTTAGTTCTAATGTATGGGAAGGAGGAGGTCATGGGGTCAATCCCCATGGCAATCATGGGAGTGTATTTATTCACAAGAATCTTAGCGCCCTCTAGAAGAATCCAATTTGAGGTAACTCAAGTGTAAAAGGGCACATAATGGATTTACCACTTTGTGAACTTGATAGAAATAGGCGAATCAAAACATATGTGCACTTTCCTAGAGAGGATCTTCTAGCACTAATCTTGTATAAGAGATGGTTGCGAGTCAAAGAGAAACTCTTTTTGGTGTTAGCCATGAGGCTCAGACACTAAGACACATGGTGCACTTACCATTTGCGAAGAAAATCAGGATAGGTAGAACATGTGAGAACTTAACTAGGGAGGATTCCCTAGCACTAGCCTTATGTAAGATATGATGATTAAGAGGTGAACATCACTTCACTTGTTGGCGGTCATTGGGGTTACTCACATTGATTAGTCACATCAGTTGGTGGTGGTCATTAGGTTTGATATGCTAGTACATCCTCCATGAGCTCGAGTAGTGTCCATTTCATGTGAGTTTTCTCTTGCTCTTGCATAGCAGAATAATATCAAATATTCCACACACAAAACCATCAAGGTGCAAGGGAATGTAGAATCCAATCTTGATAGAATAATAGAGCAATGAAAGCATTTAGAATCCAAAAATCACATTCCTCTCCATGTAAAAAAAGAAAAGGGGCATGTAAAATTTCTTCGGGCAATGTACACAAGATCCATCATATGTTCTTCTATTCTAATCGATGCCCTTAGTTAGGTGACCAACATGAGTAATACATGCTATGAAGCTTTTTCACTTTCCATGGCTACAACCTTTCACACTTACTATACTCTATTTTTTAAAGCTTATTCTTGTGCAAAATTACCCTTAAGGATTTCCATCCTTTAGTAGCACATGCTCAACATACGTGCATAGAAGATGAGAGATGTGTGGCCTCATGGGAATCAATTGAATGAATCTACTACGTATCCTAAAGAATAATGATATGTTGCTACACACATGAGAAGTGGAATAAGCAGTGATTTCTCTCATCTTCACCATACTTTAAGAGAGATCTTTGCAATTTCCCACGAAATACCAAATTGCTCATGCAGTAGATGGAGCAAAGGATATATGCAAGAGGATCAAAAGAGACCGTGTAGGTAAAAAGAAGAAGATGCAAAAATACAATGAACATCATGAAATATCTTAGAGGAAGTACTCTTGCATACATCTCTTTGACATTTACTAATACTCACTTCTCTAATTTTTATAACATAATTGTGCATGTGACATGAAATATGAGAACATCACTTCTTTAATGTGTACTCTTGGGAATTCAAGAATAAAAGAACATTTCAAGGTTTTCCTCTCTCAATATCTTGATGAGTCTAAAGAATTGGAAATTTCCTTTAATTTCTTGTTTAAGAATAAATTGGGAGATTATGAACCCAAGTACAACAAAAATAGGGGATTCAAAATTGCTCAAAGAGATTAAAATATTTCTTTAGGAATGCAAAACTATTTTCAAGAAGATAAATTTATTAAGGGTGATAAAAGTTTTCAAAAGTTTCTTCTTTTCAAGCATGCGAAAATGTGGTTATATCCCTCCAAAGTACTCTGATTTGAGTAAATATAAGACTCAAATTTGAACAAACTTTGTTGAATCACCATGACGATAAGCTACTCCTTAAGTACTTGAAATGCATAGATATGGCTCATGATGAGAACTTCCAGTGGAAGATATGGAAAAAAAATCAATGGAATCAAGAATAAAAAAGAATTTATGATAGGATGGATTACCATTTAGTAGTTTTGTCATGTTAAACTATTTGATAAAACAATGAAAGGCCCAGAAATATTTTATAATAGTCCATGGAATCCGATTCCGACTAACCTTCAAATCAAGGATCAAACATTTTTATTAAAAAGAGTTTCCAAGTACCCTTGGAACATTTCTAAGATTAATCCTTGAATAAATATCTCGTTTGGAGTATCAAGTTAAATAGCATTATTTACCACTAAGAGATGAGAGAACAAGGCTCTTTTCTAAACCACTTGAATGTCCATCAATGTGTTCAAAACGTGTAGATGTTTTACTATGAGCAAAAAGCTTTTATTTACCTTTCTTGGATGTAGTCGATGAATTTGTTGGACTGAAATTTCCCTCCAATCTTCCACTCCATGGATTTGAAGTGGAACTATAGCTTGGTGACACATAATGTCCACTAAAAACTTTAGATTCTACACTAGAATTTTCAGCATTTCCTTTGTCATTTGAGTCAAGATTAAGTCCTCCTTTGGCATCTACATATAAGCTTGACATATCATCAAACACCACATCTCTGCTTACCTTCACCTGTCGTATGAGTGTGTTGTACCATTTATTTCCCTTTTGCTCAAGGGAGTACCCAATGAAGATACATTTTTCTTCTTTTGGATCAAGCTTTGCCCTAAACTTATCTTGGATATGTACATATGCAATACAACCAAAAGCTTGTATATGTGATAAGTTTGGTTTTTTACTTGTAAACTTTTCTTTAGGTGTAACATGATGTACAACATCACTCAAAGTTCTGTTCATGATGTATACAGTAGTGTACATAGCTTCTACCCAATAGCAATGAAGCATATTCTTCTTAGCCATCAAGGCTATTGCTATTCTGTTATATGTCTATTTTCATGTTCAGTAATGCCATTCTTTTAAGGTGTGTACCTGCATGAAAAATGTTTTCAAATTCCATGAATTTTTAGAAAGCTACTAAACTCATTTGACATGTATTCACCTCCTCCATCAAATCTTAATGTCTGAATATACTTCCTTGTTTGCTCTTCTTGAAATCATGAAAGTGAGTAAACACTTCACTCTTCTCTTTCATGAAGTAAACCCATACTTTTCATATATGGTGATCAGTTAAAGTGACATAAAATATGCATCCTCTATTAGATGTGTTTTTTACAAGACCCAGAACATCAGTATGTACTATTTCTAGTACATTCTCACGGACATGCTTATAATGCAAAAATGATGCCCTTGAGTGTTTATGAAATTCACATACTAGAGATACCTTTTGCATCTCTGCAACATCGAGATTTGGGATTCCATTAACAAGTGCCTTTGATTGCATCAATTTCAGCCTATGCAAATTTGCATGACCAACTCGCTTCTGACAAATCCCTATATCAACAATAACAACTACACATTTTGCACACATGGCTGCGTTCATTTAAGGAATTTTCACATTAAAGGTGAACATCCTACCAACTTTGTTTGCTTTGGTGACCAAACTTCCATATTTTTTATATTCCTCTACATATAAACCATCAGAATTCAACCTGACTTGTAATCCCTAGTCAATGATTTTTCTAAAAAAGAAATAGAATCTTTGTTATATTTGGAAGATGCAACACATCTGCAATATGTCTTACCTTCCCATCCTCCATAGATAGTGCTATGTTTGCTGTATGTTTCCTGTACGTTTTTATATTCATCGAGAATTCACTATTGCTTATCCCCTGTCAAAGTTCTCATCCGACACCGATCTATTTTGTTTAAAGCTCAAAACAGAATGATTTTCTAGTATTCAATTTGTTTTAGTCTGATAACGCCAAGGATTTTCACGTGATGTAGTAATTTTGATGGATTTTAAGTTACGATCGGACACATTTGATTGTTGTCCACTTCTGTTTTCGTGACTGATATGCTCTGCCAGAGTTGTGACACGTTGAAGTTTTTTATAGCAACTACAGAAGAGGAAGAAGTATTGACAGTTTTGGAGTTTAAATGATTATTACTGTGCGATGGTGACTTTACATTATTACGCTCAACTTACTGTGTTTTCCTTTCCTGCGTTTTGATATGTACTTTGTATGTAAATATGATTACTGAAGCGTTTTAGTATGCATAGAGAACTATAAAGATCGCGTCAAACTTTATTCTGATTAATTCATATGCCACTCTATAGTTTTGCTCATGGAGGTTTCTTGTGGCTTTGTTATCATGCAGAAATCTTGTTGAAGATCTTATATACACAGATTGTTGTTGAAACTCTGTATTTATATCTTTCGTGATTTCTCCTGAAGTGAGAATTATAATTACCTTGTTTCTGCTAAGATTTGAATCTTAATCGGATTTATATTCACTTTTGCATGCCATCGACTGTAGTTCACTTTTGCAAGATGTTATTGTTCTCGGGGAACAACAATGAATAAACCTTTTGAAAAACATGTATTGTCCTTTACATATCCAACTGCAAATGAAAGGCATTGACATGCTTAACTCCGGTCCTGTATTGTTCTTTGTCTAAATTTCATTTTAATTTCGAACTGAAAAGGATTGGAAGTTTTATCGTATCTAAATTCATTTTGCAAAGTAAAAACATTGACAGGTTTTTAGTAGTAAGAAAATTCCATCCTCATTGTTCGATCACAAAGATTCGTACCTTTTTGTTAATTTGTGTTTTGTTGAATGATTGAAGGATTAGAAACAAACAAGGTTATTTTATATTTTTTTGTTTTGAAAACATTGAGGTTCACGAATTGATCTTAATATCGTTTTTCTTTACATAATAACCCATCGTCCTATATGCATTCATAAGCATCGTTATTAAACATTAAGGACATACCATATACATCAAGTTTATCAAAATACACAATAAGAATCATTATTCTCGTTTTTTTGAGAAGCTCTAGCGTCTAATTTGTGAGAAGGTAACTAAACCTTTCTCTTGAGTATGAGTCTTCGAGTTCATCTAATCAAATTTCTTGAGTCTCTGGTACCTGAGGTTGCTGCAAGCACCCCGCGTGCGCTGTCTTTTTGGCGGTCGCCCTGATCTACCGACTGTCCCTTTCGATCCGACAACGTATAAAGTTTATAGAAAGATTGATATACAACATAAACACATTATAGCTAAATATTTTTTGAATTCTTAAATCCAAAATTTCCTATGTATTTCTTTTTGTTTGTGGATCATACTCCTCAGCATAAGGAGATCTACTGTGTATTATGTGTACTTTGTACATTTCTCTCATGGAAAGGCATCCTTCTCTACTCATTATTGTTGCAATCTCCTTGCCATAACTCTCCTCTACATGTAGATCTAGTATGCACTAAAGCACTTTAGGCATTTGTTTACTTCTCTACCTACATATCAATCTTTTCCCTACTTCCAAACATGAAGAATGAGGTAGGGCTATCTAAATAAATATTGATGTTTGTCCTACTTCCAAACATGAAGAATGATACTGTTCAAACAACATTATTCTCTCTCAAGAAAATGAGAGAGATAGAGATAATGTGCTACAAGAAAAATCATACATCTTCTGCGATCCTTCTTTCTACTAAAGCACAAGGACCTATGAACCAGAGAAAAAGGCACCAAAAGTTCATGACCAAGCCAATAGCATGTGCATTGAAAACATTTAGGCAGCTTCTACTATAGGGTAATAGAGAGGGAAACACCATACACACCTACATGTCTACAATACTTGTCTTACACCCATCTCTTCCATAGAGAGCTATCAAATGAACAGATGAAGATGCATGGTGACTATAGTGAAAGCTTGATTGACCTTCCATCTCAACACCTATCGAAGATCACTCCTTTTGTAGCTGTCAATACCACATGTGAGAACAAAGAATGATACAATGTGGTCAATATTTTTGTGACATTGAAATTCATAGATCATAAAAAAGTAGATCAAAGGTATTGTGCATTTATTTCCTCTACTCTCTGGTGTAAGTGCGAAACATTCATACAAGTTGTTTAATGTGGACTAGGATCCTAAATCCTCTGGATATCTCTCACGCTAGTCTTGTCTAAACTTTTCAAAATAAGAATAGAAAAGATGAATAAAGATTCTACACACACTTCTTCACCTAATTCACATGGTAGTGATAATGGAAAAGGAGAACCTAATGTTTCTCGTTGGAGAGAAAGAGAGGGAGAGCGAGAGAGAGAGAGTTCTAATCTCTTAGTCCATCCAATAAGGACTAATCCCTACTATGAGGTCCCCCCTTCTATGAGAGAGAGAGAGGTGCCTTTACAATATGCACCCGTCTAAACAGGGGGAGTTTTTCTCACAAATTTTCTTAGCAAAATTTTCTCACTTGGTCTACTAAACTACTTTTTATTTTTAGTTTTTTGAATGCTTGCCATTGTGGTATAATCTCCGATGTCCAGTTCTATCCAAAATACACGACTAAGCACAAACCTGATCATGAACATTTGGATGGTATTCTCTCCCTTTTATCTACCTAAGCCACTCATTAGCACATTATCATTTTGCCCTTACAGGAAAACATATTTGAAAAATAACTTTTTTATAAAAAGCTTCTTCAAAAGACTATCTCCTCCAAGCGCTCTTAGCAAGTTCATACCAAATTCAGAGCTCTTAGTAATAACAAGTCAACTAGAATGCTTTCTCTGCTCAAGAGAGCGCACTTTCATAATATTCACTCATCTCCTTTTGTTTCTGTTATCATTTTGGTTTTTGTTCATTCTCAAAAAGCTTTTGTCATTTTGGTTTCTGTTCTTTCTCAAAAGAATTCATCATTTTGGTTTTTGTTCTTTCTAAAAAGAATTCTAAAAAATATTTAATCATTTTGGTTACTATTCTTTCTCAAAAGAGCCAAACTTTCCGTACTTATATTCACCACATTTTCATGTAAACCTCAAAATAAATTCAATGTGTAAAGTATAGATTCTTGTGAATAAACAAAAATTCTACACACACTTCTTCACCTAATTCACATGGTAGTGATAATGAAAAAGGAGAACCCAATGTTTCTCGTTGGAGAGAGAGAGAGGGAGAGCGAGAGAGAGAGAGAGTTCTAATCTCTTAGTCCATCCAATAAGGACTAATCCCTACTATGAGGTCCCCCCTTCTATGAGAGAGAGAGAGGTGCCTTTACAATATGCAGCCGTCTAAACAGGGGGAGTTTTTCTCACAAATTTTCTTAGCAAAATTTTCTCACTTGGTCTACTAAACTACTTTTTTTTTAGTTTTTTGAATGCTTGCCATTGTGTTATAATCTCCGATGTCCAGTTCTATCCAAAATGCACGACTAAGCACAAACCTGATCATGAACATTTGGATGGTATTCTCTCCCTTTTACCTACCTAAGCCACTCATTAGCACATTATCATTTTGCCCTTACAGGAAAACATATTTGAAAAATAACTTTTTTATAAAAAGCTTCTTCAAAAGACTATCTCCTCCAAGCGCTCTTAGCAAGTTCATACCAAATTCAGAGCTCTTAGTAATAACAAGTAAACTAGAATGCTTTCTCTGCTCAAGAGAGCGCACCTTCATAATATTCACTCATCTCCTTTTGTTTCTGTTATCATTTTGGTTTTTGTTCATTCTCAAAAAGATTTTTTCATTTTGGTTTCTGTTCTTTCTCAAAAGAATTCATCATTTTGGTTTTTGTTCTTTCTAAAAAGAATTCTAAAAAATATTTAATCATTTTGGTTACTGTTCTTTCTCAAAAGAGCCAAACTTTCCGTACTTATATTCACCACATTTTCATATAAACCTCAAAATAAATTCAATGTGTAAAGTATAGATTCCTGTGAATAAACTCAAAATTTAAGTCAACAGCTCCATAATTTATGCATAGGTGCAATAGATCAATAGATCACTAGGTATACACTTGCTGCAAGTTCTTACACTGGAGCCTTCTTTCACATCCATAGCAGTATGTAGATGAAAAAGCAAAGATATGAGACGTTATCCTTCACTTGTTCTAGTTCTTCTTCACTTGCCTTCCTCATGCATGCTACATGTTTAATTGTTGGACAACTTGATCAAATAGAAGTTTGAGCATTTCCGGCTCATCTTCAAGAAACAGAGAAATACACATCTTCAGTATATAATCATGTGCATCCAAACAAGACTTTAGCACAATATTCGTAGAGAGAGAGAGACAGAGAGAGAGACTTTTCATGAATTAATACTTCGAAATCTCCATCGAACGCGAACTGCCAAAAATCCAATTCAAACCTACGTCCCTACATACAGGGCTGCATGTTTTTCATTTCATACAATGTTCCATTGTAAATACAATGTTTTTCTATTGTGAATACATGGTTTTCTCTCACAAGATAATCACTTGTGATTCTCAAGCGGTAGACATTACCCATGCATCGCGCATGCACTCTTTGTATCGGATGGAAATCGGAAGTCTCTGAGAGGATCATTCGACAGCCGTAGATGCCTGAGAACATGCATCTGTGCAAACGCCTTCCTGGGTTATCGGAGCATGGAATAGATTGTTCAGCAACCATGGATGGATCAGAACCTGCGTTAGCGGGAGCCTCTCCATGAAGTCGGAGCACAACATTGCCAAAATCAGATCCCGTGCTGTCGCGTCTAGTTCCTTCCATCCATTCACTGTGTCGGAGAGTCCTTGCTCGAGCTTCGTCGCTGCATCCTTGGTCCACCATTCTGAAATGACAACGCTGCGTACTGGGACTTCTTCTCCCGTTAACATCTCTAGCAATGTCGCACCTAAACTCCATATATCAGCCGCCTGCTCAGGTAACCCCCATTCATCAGTTCTGGAGCCGAATAATCCTCTGTTCCTCTACCCTCGAATACCTCATCATTGATGTACTCTACAG